>WFMF01000221.1:0-127756 GCA_011033025.1 Beroe forskalii
CATGTAGCAAGGTGGTCAAACAGCTCATGGCCAGGAACTGATTTCATTCTGTTATCCATTTCAAAAGTCTTTGATTTGATGATAGGGTCCTCATTAGATTGCAGTTTAATTGAAATCACTCGAAATGTAGATCCTCCAAAATCTAGAATTAGAAATATGGCAATCATTGAATTGAATTCAATAGACTTTTACAGCACAATGTCACTGAATATTCTTTTGAGTATATAAAAGGTAGCTCCTAAGCTGTGCCGAGGGAAAAATCAGTCAATCACAAAGAATATTCACAAGGTTACCTACTACAGAAATAAAGATAATATATTATGAGTATATCCTTAGCAGGTAGCCTTGTTAACAGTTTTTATGATTGGCTATGTGCTTTTAAGGGCTAAGTCATCTTTTGGGAAACAGCTCATGGCCAAAAACTGCAACTATCCTTCAGAAACTTTACCTAGAGCAAGGTATTTGCCATTTTCATTATTTTTTGGTAGTTTATGGATATAGGTTGAGAGCATTAGCAAACTAGATTGCTTTCCTGATAACCCATCATTCATCTCAAGTACTATATCATGGGCCACTTTCTCTAATCTTTCCAGAGTGATCTCGAATTTGGCCATCATTCTTGATACTCAATGATTGAGAATGGTCAGTTGAGCCTTTAGCATATTCTATTGGTATTGGTATATAGAGAACTTAAAGTAGATAAAAAATATTAAATACTTGAAATTTCAGAATAAGATAACTCAGAATAAGATAACTCAAAATAAAATTGTAAAAATGCATGTCCCATTCTAGGCACCTGCATCATTCCACATCGGTCCAATGAATTGATCAAATGAAAAACGCACACAATTGATCAATTGCTTGCACTTGCTGTTTTGTGTGGAAGTCATCACAAAAGTGTATTGTGCACGTTTTTCATTTGATCAGTCTAATCATTCGAAGTGGAACGATGAAACCACCTTATAATTTGCATTTTGCCACAGGCAACATGCCAACACAGGTGGCATCAAACATCCACAACAACATGAACAAAAGTTTAACATTTAATAACATGTGATTTTGGCATCCAGGGAAAACAACAAAATAAAACATATTGTTTCAATCTGTATCAGGATTTATTATAAGGCAGTTCATGCTTGTTTCAATGAAACAATCCAGATACAGATATTTTTATGATAAGAATAAAATAAAATAACACTGTTTTCATTGTTATTCTACAGGTCAGCAGGTTTCTTCTGCTTCTGTTTACTTTAAACCAAGTCTTGATAAATACGTATAGTTTGTTTGACGTCGCGATAGATCACCCATTTTTAAATACTAGTATGCCCTTTTGCGCGTTGCTTGCTAAACATGTATACCCCTGTTATCGTCGCGTGCGGCGCGCGTACACACACCTATGCGGGCTTAAGAAGCGCGTAGCGCTTCCTAAGTCTGCACAATTTAAGCGTGTATATGCGCCGCGCAATTACGCAAACAGGGATATACTTGTTAAGCAAGCGTTGCGCGGCGCGCTTTTTCAAAATCGAATAGGGACTCCGGCAATTGTTATGCAAAATTTTGCGTGCTGTTCCACGCGCATGTCAAAAAATGATTTTTTCGATTTGCCGCTATAGTAGAGCAACTTATTCGGCATACGCCGCGCATTCTGACAATCTGACACAAGCCTTTGCGTTTATAAATACTATCCATATCATATTTATAATCAAATCAAATGCAGATCATGATCATATCTCTTTTGACATAGCACTGATTTGAGAAAAAGACAGTACTATGAATTTAATTTGTAGTATTGGGCAGGTGTCGCCACCTCGAGAAATGAGAATTCTTCTGAAATTTCCGATCGCGCGGCGCCATGTAGGTAGGTGAATATAGTGTTAAATCAGGATCACACGCGTACAAATTGTGGTTTTGTAGAAATTTCAGACACCGATCTCAGATGTGGCGACACCTCAGTTGTGGTATATTCCTAAGCCCGCATAGGTGTGCGTACGCGCGCCGCGCAACGCAGACAGGGATATACGTGTTTAGCAATGTGGTATATAACAACAATTAAAGAATAAATTCTTTAAAACACATCGATCTGGTAAATCTGAATTTACTGACATTTTAATTTTGCAAGTTACTATCATTTAGTTTCTTGTTCAAAAATAAAAAATCGTACTGAAATTTCAGATAGATGTTTTGGAGAAGGATTTCTTTATGATTTGAATCATACTTAGATCCTGCTGCTCTCAACATTGCATTACCTAAAGGGATCATGTTGGTGTTCAAGTACGGAGTTGGAGAAAAGTCTTGCAGATTGATGTCTTGAAGAAAGATTTCTTTTTAATTCAAATATATCATATTGAAATGTTTGGCAATTCTAGTGCTATGCTGAATTAAATCCCAATATCAAACAGTTCAACTGTATTATTTGAATTAAAAAGAAATATTTCTTCAAGACATCAATCTGCAAGACTTTTCTCCAACTCCGTACTTGAACACCAACATGATTCCGTTAGGTAATCCAATGTGGAGAGCAGTAGGATCTTAGTGAGTCACACCAAGATGAGTGGTGTGCAGGCATCTTCAGTCCAATACCTACCTCAGCTTTCGGGGTGTTTAAATTGCGAGAGCTTTTTATGAGGTAGGCCCCCAGCAGTCACCCCCTGGTACCAGGGTATAGCACCATCAAGTGCAGTGACCACCTGCCTGAATGAATCTGAAACTTGCTCTTTGGTCTTTGTCTTTACTCCAAGCACCAAGAAATTAAGCAACACACAACTGTATTAGATTAGAAATTTAGATTTTATTAGATTATTAGATTATTAGATTATTAGATTATTAGATTGTTTGATGTGATTGATTAGATTATTAGATTATTATTTTTTCAACCTCATTTTCAAACTTCTACAATTCTGCAGATTCACCAACTTTTTGTAGCAAAATTCAATGTTTTGCAAAAACTTGGTAATGAGCAGTTTTGAGAATTGAGACCCAATTTTTGGGTATGTCTCCCATATAAACGGCTCTGAGTGACGTCACAGATCTAAACGTCAATTTTTCTGTATCCTAAACCTATCCATAGCCCTAACCAAAACCCTAACCTTAATCCTAACCCTAACCCTAACAAATCCTGACCCTAATCGTGACCCTAACCCTAGTCCTTAAAGCGCTAGGTGCGCTTAATTATATTTTTCTGAGTGACGTCATTGTCATAGATAATGAAGGGTCCCGTTTATATGGGAGACTCACCAATTTTTGCCTGACCCCCTCGCTTGCAACGCCTGACACATTGCATTACCTGAAGGGATCATATTGGTGTTGAAGTATGGAATTGGAGAAAAGTCTTGCAGATTGATGTCTTGAAGAACTCTTTTTGAGTTGAACATAATCTAATGATTGCCTTAGAACATGACACTACATTGGGCAGTTTTAAATATTATTCTCACTATATGCATATCTTCTTTGTAGAACTAATAAAGTTATCTTTGTAGTCTTACAATAGAATTTCAAGTTTTTACAAAATTTGCCACTTGCTCTGTTTGTTGCACCTGTTAGATAGTTTCTTCTACCTAAACCTACCAACCCACATTGGCATTTAGGATACCCCAATCCTGGCACAAACCTCTTGATATTTGATCCTGGGAAACAATTATTGATCCTGGAACCCTTTCCTAACCCAGGGACAGACTCCTTTATCCGGAAATACAATCCTTGGTCCAGGCAAATAAACCCTAATCCTAGAACAGACACCGTGATCCTGAAACACTTCTTGATACTTAGATACATTCCTTGGTCCTAGGACAGGCTCCATGATCCTAAGGTGAACTCCTTGATCTTGAGACACACTCCTTGTTACAGGGGCAAAATACTTGATGGTTGAACCAGGGATTCATTTCTCTATCCTTTAGGTTTCACCTTGATCCTGTGAAACATCATTTGATTCTTTTGATTCTAGGAACCACTCCTAAATCCAGGGACAAATTCCTTTATCCTGAAATGTAATCCTTGGTCCAGGCATATACACCTTAGTTCTAGACAAGCTCCTCAATCCTACCATTTGCCCAATTGATCATACGATTTGCCCACTTGGTACTCAAAAACCAAACTCATCTGTCAAATCTGTTCAGGTTCTCACTATTGTAACAGCCTGTGTGTTTCCTTTCCCCCAGATTAGACAACCTTTGGCATGTTGAAAATATGCCCACATTGTGAAATGTCTCCTCTGAAAACACTCCAAATCATACTTTCTAATTAAGATCCAACACCTAATTATAAGATACATGATCATGGAAACTTTGTCAGTTTTAAATTGTTGTTACAGATGAGTACATTATGTATATTGGAAACTGTGTGTAAGTTTAGGCTTAGTAGATTGTAAAATGGGATATAAACTTGATTTACTTGTTTCACTTGGATCATGGGGTGAATTCCTTGATCTTGATACAGAGTATAGACTTCTTGATCCTGGGATGCATTCCTTTATCCTTGTTCCTGAGACAGACTCGTTCATGGTTGAACCTGGGATAAGCTCCTCTTTCCTTTAGTGGGCTCCTTTATCTTGGATACCTAAATATATTCTTTGATCCTTGGATAGACCCCTTGATTGTCAGAGAGATTCCTTGATCCTGGGATACAATTGCGTGATCTTGAGGCACATCCCTTGAGCCTGACACACATTCTTTGATCCTCCATGATTAGGGGACCTACTCCTTGATCATTGGAACATTCCTTGATCCAGGTAAACACTCCTTGATCCTGGGGCAGTCTTCTGGATCACACTCCTTGATCCTGGGAAACATTCCTTAATCCAGGAGCACACTCCTTGATCTTGGTTCATAATGCTTGGTTTAGGTCAATGCCTACAGTCTCAACATTACACAAGTTGAATGCGAATTCTATAATACCAATGTCGAAATGATTAAAGACTAAAGAACTTCGCTTGTGTGGAGTCAGCTTCTTCAGAGAAAATAAAAAGTAGGCATGAATCAAAGTTTGATGGTAACTTTCTATTGCAGAGAAGTTGATTCTATGACTGGAAGTTCCAAACTGAAATCATTATTGAAATCCTAATCCAAGGCCCAAGCCCCAGTCTCAACCTTAACCCAAATGCTAACCCAAACACTATACAAAACTCAAACCCTACCCTCATCTGATTTGCACTCCCAAAAATTGTATCAGAGTCTGCTTGATTTCACTAGGAAGAGTTGACTGTGCAATCCTCTATAACTGGCAGACCATGATGGATGATCTGCCAATCTGTGGTCGATCCAAGCAGAGTCCTGACTGAGTCAGTTCATATCTACTTGGAACTCTGCCATGGATTTTTGAAATCCACTGGAAAAATTCACTGACAAAGTTGTGTAAGATCTTAGTCGACTTTATTTGTTGTGTGCTGTTATGGCCCATTTCATTGCCATAACAGAAAATCATCTGAGGATCAACTCATATTAGTACAGTTCCTATATTTTACTGAATTTAATTATACTAGTCGGTTCCCGTCCTACGGACGGCGATTGATGGCAGCCGCATGAGCTATAGGCCAAATGTCCTTTTGACAGTGATTTGACCGTGCGAGTTTGAGGGGGAAATTGAAACTTTAATTTCTGCGAAAAAGCTTTCCACGCCCTTAACGGTAACCAATTTTGCCGACAAAATTCTCAAAACCTTACTCATCATAAGCAACTCCATACCGAAGGAATTTTGAAAAAATTCGAAAATATATTTTTGTGAAAAAGGCGTGGCCTCCCACGCCCCTTAGGGTGATCCAATAATTCGGACAAAATTCTCAAAACTTTCATTCATCATAAGCAACTTCGATGGCGAAAGAATTTTGAAAAATTCGAAAGTTTAATTTTTATGAAAAAAGGGCGTGGCCTTCCACGCTCCTCAGAGTGACCAATAATTCGGACAAAATTCTCAAAATTTTTATTCATCATAAGCAACTCAATGGCGAAGGAATTTTGAAAAAATTCGAAAGTTTAATTTTTGCGAAAAAAAAGGGCGTGGCCCCCCACGCCCCTCAGGGTGACCCAATAATTCGGACAAAATTCTCAAAATTTTTATTCATCATAAACAACTCAATGGCGAAGGAATTTTGAAAAAATTCGAAAGTTTAATTTTTGCGAAAAAAGGGCGTGGCCCCCCACACCCCCTCAGGGGTGGCCGAAAAAATCTCTCATAATTTTTCTGATTCATTATAAAGTTTTTGCAACACGATGAAAAAGAATTTCGTTGCCTACTTGAAACGAATCGCCAGCCATAAATAAATAAATAAATAAATAAATATATAAATATTAACAACACGCATTATATATAGTAAGATTATATTTTTCAGAATGTCATCAGCAACTCATGACTCTATCCGGCGGAGGAAAAATTCAGGTACAAATAATCTGAATGTTCCAAGCTACAAAATTGATGGCAAATTGAAGGTTATGAGCAGTGCAGAGGCTAACTCACCAATCCTCTGTACTAAATATAGCTTTGATGGGAAGTATATAGCCTTTGGTTGCTCTAATGGTGATATAAAGATTTTCTATACACAGTCTTATAATCATGTGTATACACTAACACCAGATGATAATAAGAAACTGCCTGTCACATGTATCAGATTCATACCTAGTGAAAATCAGGATTTGTACTCTCTTGCTGCAACATATTCATCAGGATATGTAAGGTTCTGGTTCATAACCTCTAAACAGCTTGGACGAGAAGTTAAAGAAGATGTTGAGATGTTTTGCTGTGATTTCAATTGTGATTATTCAAAACTTGCTATTGGAGGTGATGACTACAAAATCCGAGTTTTTGATGTTGAAACTATGAATTGCAGAGGTCTCTTGAGTAGAGGTGAAAGTTTTGAGAAGATGGATGGTCACGCTAGTAAAGTGTTTGCTGTGAAATACCACCCAAATAATGAGAATATCCTTCTATCTGCTGGTTGGGATAATACCATCCAAATTTGGGATGATCGTGAGGGACATGCTGTTCGAAGAATCTTTGGAGCTCATGTATGTGGGGATGCTCTTGATATGGATCCAATTTATTACCATGTGTTAACTGGAAGCTGGCGACGAGATGATAGTCTTCAAGTATGGGATTTCGATTCTGGAAGACTTATCAAGAATGTTCCTATACAAAATAGCAATTCAACTGAAAAGCAAGTTTGCCATTTATACTGTGCTAAGTGGGCAGGGAAGGACTTCATTGCATGTGGGGGTAGTGATGCTAATACAATGAAGATAATAGAAAAGTCGTCTATACAGACAATTGCAGCAATGGATGGACTGACCAGGGGATGCTATACATTAGATTATGCTGAAGTCAACAACACCCATCACCTCACCTGTGCTAGTGGTAATAGCATTTACTTTATGAACCTGAATGTTTGAGTTATGCAAGTTCCTACAAAATTCAAAAGTACCTATCTAGATTACAAGACTGGGACTTCTTTCCAACAATTAATATAACTTTAAGATTAATATTAGCAGCCTAATGCTCAATTGGCTCAATACCATGAAAACGATTATTTTTGAAATTTGTTTTATCCAATTTATAATCTTGCATGATAATACAGTCATTTGGGGAATTGATTTATAATTTAGGTATTGATAATAAATTTGCTGTAGTGCAAAGACTTTCTTTCAAGATTTAAAAGACTAAAAGGGTATAAATTGATTATCATCCTAACAACTTTAGGTCAGCAGGTTCCCAATCAGAAGTATAGGTTTGGTGTGTTTAGCAGAAATTTCTATGTTTTACCTTCACCCTAACTTTTCTGGTTTGAAGGAAAAGTCTCATTGACTTATTATAGAGCCTGCTGACTCAAAGTGATATCCATAAAAACTTTATAATTTATTAAGTAGTAACATGAACAGCATTGGTTGATTTAATTTGATTAAGATTAAACTATTATAAAGATCAATAAAAATCTCAATTCACAATTGGTTTAATAAAGTAATAAGACGAACTTTTGATTGAAAATTTTTTTGATCCGATATTTGACAAATTGGTTCAAATTTTGTTTACCTGATTATTCAATAATGATCTGCATGACTTACAATATAGTATTATAATATTTTGTGGGCAGGACCATACACCATTCGAATATTTTGTAAAACTGAAATTTTCCTGTAATTTTGACGTAATTTTTGGTCTTAAACTAATTCGAAAGTTTTGGACAATTCTAACATACCAACAATGCTATGTTTTAAATAAGTGTGTTAGGTAGGTTTAGAGTATACACTAGTTTTCACTATTTTACTATTTTGCTTATAGTCTGACCTCAGCAGATCATCCCTGATTTGATTAGGGAAATTAGTAAGGGATAATTCAAATATGTGATGATTGAGCAGTAGAGGTTTTCAGATGGGTACTTATTGATTATGGAGTTATGATTTTTGCACAAATCCCATGACTTTAAAACACACTGATCATTCATCACAAATTTCAAAGATTTCAACATAAAACTCCTACTCCTGCTAACATCCTGAAATTTTCAATTTTTCAATGATGATGAATTAAAGAAATGAAAAATAGTAAAATAGTTGATATAGTGTAATAAATTTGTGTTTTGTTTCTCTATAAAATTAGCTTATTAGGATTATGTTGTCAAATTTCCAACTTAATAAGATCTTCGTTCCGTTCAATTGTAATCAATAACTGTGTTATACTGTATGTACTTAGTTTCAATCCAATCTTCTAATGTTCATGTTTAGGCTAGCAGTGAAATTTTGTTTTTAATGATGCTATACATCAGAACTATGTTCATAATCATCAAAATTTAAATTAGGTAAACTTTATTTATATTGTTTACCTGCTGTACCAAAGCGTGGAAATTTTGATGTGTTTGTTTTATGAAATGACACTACCTAAGTTGGTATGAAGTTAGATTGGTGTACAAAAACACAAAAGTGTATATTATGATCAAGTTTGTACATTAAAAATATCTTAAAATATGATCATGATTGTATGTATCAATGTCGTTTTCACTGCTTAAATAACGCTGAAAAGAATGCCTCTTCTCTCTTGTGATGAAGCCATAAAATAGTCGTTGAAGATAATAATCAAATGGTGCGTTTCATCAACTGTCATGGCATATTAAAGTGGAAATCTGCCTCTCATCTCTACAGCAATCTAAGTTGTAAAGTTAGAAAACAATTAAACGCCAAATGCGCTGATCAGCGCTTTTGGTGTATATCTGGTGTTTTTTGGTAGTTATCTACTGGACTGTACCTTCAAACTCTGTCCCTTTCCATCACTGTTTCACTGCCATTTCAACTGTTGACTCAAAACCCAAACAGCACTATGACGTGAGATAGAGACAATGGCAGCCCCCCTACAGCTGCCCAGACTCCGAGACCCATTCCCTCCTGATGAGAGCGTCCACTTCTCCAAACGGATCCGGTACTCTCCCGACCACAAGTTCCAGAAGCAGAGCACCTCATTCGCAGCCCTAGATGAGGAGGAGGAAGTCCTCAGACACGGTGAGACAGAGTGAGACACGATGAGAGAAATTGAGACACGATGACACAAATTTTAGCGCGATGAGACACTTAGACAATTGAGATGTGGTGATATACCGTGAGACAAAGTCCAAGACATAACGAAACATATATAGCGAGAAAATCACAGTTAAAAGATTGGAATCACAGTGCTCTTTAAACTTTTATAAATGACTTTTTTCATTTAACATTTTATGTGATCCTTGTCAACACACATCCTCAAATTGCCGTTATCATTCCAGGAGTGAAGCCGTTTATAAAGCTACAGCATCCCCACACCGTCTACCATGCAGGTATTCATTGAAAGCTGACTTTTTGACTTATCACTCTTGATTACGAATCCTATATTTTTTGTACGATTTATAACTCAAAGCAGAATTTTAGAATTTTAAATCAAGACAATAACCAATGATTCTTTACTTTTCTCGAATTTTATGAAATCACATGTTTTCACTACACTAACAACAATTCGACCAGATTACAACAAACACACTGAGGAGTACCTCCTACTTGACACTACCTCCGTGCATTTCTGGACAAAGACAGGGCAATACGTGAAGAGCTGCAAGATAAACACTTTCTTCACAAACTTTATAAGGTTATTTCTACCTTTTTGCAGTTGATCGAATGTGCCTGTTTTCTGAAAAAGAGGCCTAGTTTACAAATCACTCCCTAATAAAAGTTGCTTGTACCTTGCATCCTGACTGTCGCTCAGCATTCCCCCTAACTCACTAACTCCCTCTCAGTATTCCCCCTAACTCCCTCCTTGCATTCCCCTAACTCCCTAACTCCCGGTCCAGTATTCCCCCTAACTCCCTCTCATCAGTATTCCTCCTAACTTCCTCCTTGCATTCCCCTAACTCCCTCTCATCAGTATTCCTCCTAACTCCCTCCTAACTCCCTCCTTGTATTCCCCCTAACTCCCTCCTTGCATTCCCCCTCACTCCCTAACTCCCTCCAGTATTCCCCCTAACGAGTGTTTGATCGCGTGGTCGGAGGATGTCGAGGCTCTGAAGATCCTGAGCCCAAGCTTCGAGTTCCTGGGCACCGTGGAGAGTCCCAGCACTGTGAAGAGCGTTATCTACAACGACTCTACCGACGAGTTGCTCACTGGTGGAACAGGTATAAGTGCTTAAGTCCACGTATTAAAAATTGGTGCATTGCTCGGTCACACGCTGCCTACGCTTGATACCAAATGGACGAACCAAGCGGTATTATGAGACGTTGCCAACGTCTGATTCAACCGTCTGATTGGTATCGCACACAAAAGTGTTCACGAGAGAGGCTGTGGAGTAACTGAGCAATTCGCCAATTTCCAATACGCTGAGTATAAGCTATGATGTTGCGTAGTATCCCGCATGGTTTGATATTTTCCAATAATTCCAAATCAATATGCGTAACACCCACTACTCAAACCATTATCTATTGACTATTATTATATGGATAGTGCTGTACGAATCCTTATTAATAATCCATTCAAGTTTTGTTGAATCTACACTGTACCGTTAGCAACAAGCAGAACTACACTGTACACATGTCTGAGTGAACGCTTTACACAGAATCAGTGTTTGTTTCCATGGTAACAGCTCGCAGCAGATTAGAAAACCATTCATACTGCGTATTGCGAGCACCAAGTCGTATCATATCGAACTATCTCAGTACGTCTTCTTATGCTTCATTAGCTGATTAGAGTGTTTCGCACATTCAACATCATAACAAACTATAGTGTGTGGACCTCAATATTATGTCCATTGGTGTTATGATGTTATACATGTTCACATCAAAATGAATTGATCACGTGTTTTCCGTCAGGTAATTTTACGGTCTGGAGTTTCCGGAAGCTGAAGGACCAGAAGCTAGTTCGTAAGTCGGTGATAGTGAAAGGCATCCATCCTGAGGACCAGCTTCAACAGCTGATGGTGGAGGATGTCATAGGGCCTGCTCAGCGGTGCTTTGCTGTCAGCTCCAAGTACGTGTAGGACCCAGGGTTTCGATGATAAACTCAAATTCAGCCAGAATATGTTTGTCTAGCTTGTCCACTTTACTAGAAGATTCGATCATTCTATTACGTATAATGCATTCCACTAAGTACTAACCTCTCTCCGTTCCCCAGACGAGTTTACATTTTCGACATATACGGTGGCCAGATGTTGATGTGTCTGGAGGACTTGCACAAGCACGACATCACCAGTTGTATCTTCGTGTGCAACCTCACCTACCTTATATCTTCGTCAATGTCAGGATCTATCAAGGTATGAAATGCAACTCTATTTCTACAACAAGTCAGGTACTCTGTTCACTGATGCTGACGTTCAATGCTCTGTACAGACTACTTATTATCTGAATTATAGGCCATCACGCTGTTTTGCCCTTTCAACATGTAGTCTACTAGTCTAGTTCGTCCCCTTCGCAGCTGTTCTGAATAACCACATTACTCACTCTTCAGGTCTGGGATGAGAGCTGGTCTCTCAAGCACGTGTTCGTTGGGCACTGTGCCAAGGTCACCCAACTCCTCTACTACGTGCCTGACAACTGCATCATCTCGGCGAGTGTGGACAAAACCATCCGACTCTGGAGCTTGGTCTTCCTCGATCTCATGCAGTGCGTTCAGACATGGTCCATGACTTTGGGCCTGGGAATACTCCCCGACAACAGCACGCTCTACTCCTTCGGAGATCACGGAGTGGAAGTCTGGGAAATCAAGACACTGCACTCAATCCTCACTAAGTCTAAGTTAGTTTTACTGGGATTAGATGCCATGTTTTCTAAATCAAACCATTTAGAATTTAAATCTTCACAAGGAAATGACACCAATTTCATGATTAATTCGGCTGGCTGATCCCTAATCCCCTCTCCCCTCACAGTTCAGTAGTACAAAGCATGTGCACTACAACCAGTCCCCTGGTCCCTGCTCGAATGATCGTCTCCCTGGAGGACCAGTCCCTGGGTATTCTATCCCCCATCACGGGTGAGGTTCTGGTGGTGTGCACGCTCCCAGCCGTCCTCCCTGGGTCCCCTGATCCCCCTCCCGTACCAGCAGGGGATGCTTCAGGAGATACCTCAGAGGACACTCCACCGCCAGTCAAGACATTCCTCACGGAGAGCGATCCCCTGGACCGGCCCACTCTGAGGGGTGCTGTCTACATCCCGAGTGAGGGGTTCATCTACTGCCTGGACGAGAGTGGGGATATCTACGTCTTTATCACTTGTGGTACGTACCCAGTGATCTCCTTTCTAGCGTCCTCTTGCGAGCGCCGAGCTTGCATTTGAATTGGTCCTATACAAGAGGTTTTATGTGGCTGCACTGATGATCTACTGGGCCTTTAATAGTAAGATAGTATAATGCATACAAGCCCCTCCCTTCCTCATCAGAATCCTTCCGACCCAGGCAACCCGTGCAAGCTGCTGACCGTATGGCGGAATGACAAGTTGGACTGTGTCTCAAGCTGTCTCACTAACTACGAGTACCTGGTCGATGCTACCCCCTACTCCGACGCTGACCTGGACAACCTCTCCGTATGTGAAGCCACCCATACCAAGTTGCTTTTAATAAAATAATGATGTATCTCCTTGCGTGATTTAGAGTAACATTACTAATGTTTGTCATGTACTGCTTGTTGGTTTGCTAATTTCCTCGTTGGAAAGTTGCCTGCTTTTACATGCAATTCTCCACAATAACTTTATACCTCAGGTGGCAGTGAGGGAGGATCTGGCAGTGAAGAGTCTCATGATAGGAGCAGGAGGGCAGGTTAACCAGAACATCCTGATGGCGGGATGCAGGGACGGAGCCCTCGTCATGTTCAACAGACGCTACGGCAGGATAGACTTCAGGATCCAGGGTCACGAGACAGAAGTGGCTCACATTGTCAGTAACACGGCTAACAGCCGAGTTATCAGTGCGGGACACGATCACGTGATCAGGGTGTGGAGGATGTACCCCTTCGCTGAGGAGGCACTGGCTCCCATGTTCTCTTACTACACGGTAAGGCGGGTTCTCTAATGTTCAAGACAACCGAAAATAGTGGGAGGGTGCCATTTAGATTGGAATGACTTCAATTATTTGGTTCGTCAGCAATTTGTGTTTTACCAGTTATTTGAAACGTTAATAAGTCTTTCAACATTTTCATATTTTCATTCAATTGAAACGTTAATAATACTTACACTGTGATTCCCACCCCTCAGTCGAACACGCCCAAGAACATGGTAACGGGCCTGGATAGGTTGTTCTACAGCTACGAGAAGCCGGAAACGTGTACCTTCATCACGGTGATGCACGATCTGATCGACAAGAAGAACAAGTACCCGCACAACCCTGACCACGACCATACCGGGGCTATCACCTGCATCACTGTCAGCGACAGTCAGATGATATTCGTGTCAGCGAGCACTGACAGCACTGTCAAGGTAAGGACTAATCTGTTGTCAGTCAAGGTACTAAGGTAAGAGCTGTACACTGTACACTGTACAGTCGTCAGTCAAAGTGAGGAGTGTACAGTCGTCAGTCAAGGCAAGGCTTTTGTACAGTCGTCAGTCAAGGTAAGGGCTGTACAGATGTCAGTAGAGGTAAGAAGTGTACAGTCGTCAGTCAAGGTAAGGACTGTTCAGTCGTCAGTGATGTAAGAATAGAATAAGAAGGGACCCGTTTTAGGCAGGGGTTTGTAGGACAAAGACTTACTATTGTACGTTATATGTCAGAAATCTGTCACCGATGGCACATCAGCCGTCATTCCTAGAGTCCTAGCTTTACCTGGCGAATGACATGCTTCCTTCGTTCCCATATAGTTGTTGACTAATCAGAATATCCTAATGCATCGCAACGAATGGTTCATGTTATTTTCTGATACCTATAGGACATCTTGTGGATTTATTGGACAATGGAATGATGGTATGTTACAAAAAAAGAACAAGGTGTTCTCACTAGCTCACTAGAGAAAGTAGCAATACGTTGGATGTTGTGAAAGTGCTAAGGTGCTCAAGGACGTGTGTTTCTCTCTTGACAGTCCAGCTTTTTATTATAAGGTGTCCCCCTGCCTGACTCACTGAGCTTGACACACAACACACGGTATGTTTACGGCATCGGAATGTTTTAATAAAAGGTGCGTACTTTTGTGCTCAATGCTCATATCACAGTATCACATGATCTAAAACATGAGGCATCTTTGTGGCTGCAATATGGGACAGAAGAAATAACGGGGGAATGATTTTTATTCGAACTTTAAACAGAGCTACTTCAACAGCTAAACTTTCGTTTGCTAAATGAGAAACAAAAGTTTCTCTAAAATAGAAACTGTACTACAGCATGGCCGTGTGTAGTTGTATTCAAATTTCAATAACAAAATATATATGGTCCGTGTGCAACTATTTAAACCTACGTGAGTCCACATTCCCAGTCCAATGATCTCCAAAACACATAACATTGAATGTCAAGTTTCAAGTTGCAGAGCGTTGTTAGTGTGATTTGTCCTTCAGCACGAGTTCATCCCCTCTTCCCCCCTAATGCGGTAGGATAGGATGTCAGGGTCGGGCATGTCCTTGTTCACGCTCATTACATTGCCTTTTCTGTGTGGAGGAAGTAATTGGATTACTGCAATTCAAAATATCACTCGTTATCAGTGCCCAGGTTACCTGAACTCCGCCGTGTGTGGGGGTTAACCTTGTTCCTGGTGGTGGAAGCTGAATAAAAACCAGATAATGCACATAATCGACCGCCCTCAAATCTCGTAAAAGCTTAAAATAGGTCCTACACAATTCTCGAACAAATCTCCAGAAAACGCACATAAACACATAAATAACCAGCCCTTAATTTCTTATCAAAAGCCTAAAGTAGATGCTAACTGCTACACAAATCTCGAACAAATCTCTTATTTTGGACTTTGTTTATTTCTCACTTACCCCTTCTATTTCAGATGTGGGATCTGAACAACCAGCTCGTTCGAACCCTGGTCCTCAACACCATCCCTGCTGCCATAGCGTTCGGCAACCACCAGGGCGATATCTTGCTGAGTGTCAAGAACGAGATCAGGAGGATTGATTACAAGAGTTACCTGCCAGAAGACTACCTAACTCAGATGATTGGTGTCAAGTTCCCTACACATGTTAGTATCTATCAAGCATTGAAAAGTTATTTAAGTTCATAGTGCTTAGGTACCTCTTAAATAACCTCATAGTTTGCTTCGTGATTTATTGTGATAGGAACGGTTGGATTCATAGAAGAGTCACCAATGAGATATATGTCAAGAGGATGGCTTAATGAGCTGATGGGACAAAAACTCAATCGAGCAACATGTTCCGTACCGCGTTTTTTCGATTCTTCAATTTCCATATTTTCAATTTCAAAACAACATTCGTACATTTGAGATATATTTCATACTTACTGTTCAATTTTGAAATCTAATCTAAGAATCTGTAGAGCGTAACATCAAGACACCTGTACCAAATGTCATGCACCAGTAACCACAAGGCACCTGTAACCGGTTATTATCTATGACAAAGTGTTCCTCTTAAGCTTTGAACTTATTAACGCCAGGAAAATCCTTGGTACATGAGTCACAGGATAATTTTTGGGTGAGTAAGTCACATTTCAAAAGTTCAAAATGAGGGTTAAAATGCTGAAATGTGACACCTCATCTCCTCAGGTAAATGAGAGACCAAGGTGTCAGTCACATTCCAAACTGAAGGTTAAAATGTGACACCTCAGCCCCCACAGGTTAGTGAGAGGCCGGTTCCCAAGAGTCGGGATGCCAAGGAACAGACAGACGACCTGGAGTCGACCCTGCCATCGGGCATCAGACAGAACAGAGACACTGCGGGTTATGTGACACAGTCAGAGCTGAAGAGGAGAGCGGAGGAGGAGAGCAACAAGAAGGTGGAGATAGCCAAGCTCATGAAAAGGTTATCTTTTGACATCGTTATGTCATGTGGTTAATAGAGGTAGGTAATGTTCGAAGTAATGGTGTGAGTTGAAGTAAACAAGTAAATAGATGGGAAATAAAGCAATGGGACAGACGACTCATGTTGAGGTCATATAAATCATGGTAATAACTTAAGATTAGTTGATTTGGGAATTAATATAGGGAGAATTTCGCTGGATTACGCAATCCTCTATGAATATATTATAGTATTATTTTAAGATTCATCCAAGTCCAGTTATTATTCGTAATATGACCAAATCCTATTTTTTCCTGTTCCCAATCGCGTTTTTGTTTTACAAAAAGGCATTGAGAATAGGTTAGCAGAGATCGTGTTTTGTGGGGGTTGTGTGTATAATACCTTTACGCGTACTGTTAAATCTGAAATAGAAATTGGTCGTCGTATGTATGCATGTCACTTTTTCGACCAACTGCTCTTTATAATATCACTCGCGTCAGAGTGACGGTGTAGTGGCATCCTTCGCATTATGGGCTTCAGCTAATACTTTGTAGGTATTCAATGCTCTGTTCATGCTGATGTTCTTTATCAAAATTTAACAATTCTTTAATCATAAAATCAAAACTTAATTAATTTTCACGGAATCAATCAGATTAGATTTCAATCACACAGCCATTTGGACTTCAGCGGGCAATTGGCCAATTTACAATGGGCAGTATTAGTGCCATCAGTTATGAATGATCTAAAGAATTGACTAGAGGAAAGTAAAACATGAGAGTTTGTCTCGGTTCATGATTGATAACAATGATGATATATCTGAATCTTTAATCTTGGTCAGTAATTAATACCTATATTGTGTATCTCAATTTTGAAAATATCAAGGCGGGGTACAATATTAGCGAACATTGCAATGGTTTGATATCTGCAACGCAACACAAAAGAAAATTTAACGCGTAACCAAAATGGTGATCATAGTTATGAAACTCTGATCTGAACGGCGCGCAACGAATCTTCAAAGAGTTCTATGAAATGGCGGGAACGCGCGCGCAAACATTTGACACGTGGAACGAAATCGCCCACGTGATATTTGGATCCGCGCGCGTTATATCAAACTTGTAGGCGATAGAAATGTATATAGCGCCCGCATAACGAGGAATATTTATAAAATTGATTCAATGATGTTAGTTTTGCGATGTCACACTTGATAGAAGAAGCGTTTCATCACGGAAAATTATTTCTTGCTCTTATAAATTCCCGTAGGTGTACGCCCGCGATTATATCTTGATTTGTGATGTCACTTTTATGCTTTATCGTCAAATCACTATGTCAGTAAATAAGACGGACAATGGTCAAATGACAGCGTGTTCTAATAGTAATACCAGCCCCAAGGAACAGGAAATTAAGCGCCTGCATACGGGAACAATCAACAACGCACAAGAAATGCTCCGGCAGGCGCAATTCTTGTTGGTATCTGGGTGTTCCGATTATCAGCTCTGGTTGTTAGTATCCGACTAATTCGTATAATTGAATTGGCTTACAAAGCATATCGTACGATAAAGATTACGTTGTTTGGTGATGTGATGGTAAAAGGGTTATGCTGTGGTTGCCATGGCAACAGAAAGGCTTGTGCTCATTTCATTTAATTAGTGTAGACATCGCATTATGCAGATAAAGCGTAGCATGGGGGAGGAACTGTTAAAACACTGCCTAATTTAGTGCCCTAATCTGGTCACAGACCACAGTCAATATTCATCTGGTTACTGTAAATTTCCATCTGGCCAGATCGATGTCAATATTTTACTAGTTTGAGAAAAATAACAACTTTTTAATTGTTATTCAAATAATGATTGGGCGTGATTATCTCGAAATTACAGAATCCAGAATATACTGATCCTTTAAAATTCATTGGAAAATCAGGCATTATACGTTACTAAATCATAAATTAAATTTTAAATTACTAAGGTTAATAAAATACTACTTAAGTTATTAAAACTGGAATGTGACATAAAAGAAATCGTACATGACCGATAATTCAATTATAAATCTTACAAATCTCAGGAATTTCGAGCTGGAGCAGCTGAGTCAGGGGAAGTACGACATCAAGAAGTTCATCAGGAAGACTAAGAAGATGCGAGATGCTGCCTTTGAAGAGTACTTCAGACTCGTGTACCCTCAGGAACAGGACCTTTCTCTTGTAGATGACGAGGAGATGTTTGAGAAGGGGTCGTGGGTTGGGCCTAGACGTAAGGGACATACTGTTTCATTTTTTTGATTGAAAACCGGTTGACTCCCGGTACCACAAAGGACTTTGAAAATAAAATGAAGGGTTGAAATTAATTTGCAATTTGCATCAAGTTTTACTTGACTCAATAATTCCACTTCCTGTTAAATATTGTTGCACCGTGCCGTTATGTAATATCTAAAATTCTATATAAGACCTTCGCAGTGTCTTCAGTCTCAAGGCCAAGACATCTGTAATGCTGTTAAATACAAAGAATTAAGATATTCTCTCAGATTTCGGAAGACGAGACTCCCTTGTTCCGACGCCCATTCCTAGTGATGCTCTTGACAGGAAGATACTGTTGAAGGAAGACGTGCCCTCGGCGCCTGACGGGTTTAAACCCAACTCCAGGATACGACGGGCATTCCGGTCTCCCACTCCACCACCGGTAATTTGTGTTCCTGACAAATTCCTTACAAATTCCTTGAATACCAAGAGTACGTTAAGGGGGCCGGGGGGGTCTGAGGTCGATTTTCGGTTTTTTGGTGTTTCTGATAGAGCTGAACGCCAGCTACCAGTAGATTTTTACCGCATCAAAAAATATTGTTCCTAGCCGAAGTTACGAATTTTTCAAATCGCGGGTTCGCCTGTAACTACAGTGCGCGCGCAAACTTACGACGCGATTTCCCGAAAATAAACTTTAAAATCTATCTCCTCCTACAGTTTTTGAGGAAAACCCTTGAAACTTGGTAGTTATGTTCTAGGGCATAAAACAAAACTTTTGAGCGAGCCGATTTTTGGTTTAGGCCTCAGAAGTGAAAATATGGCTTTTTGAAATTTGAAAATCGTCATTTTCGACTATTTTTGGGACAGGAGCCAACTTTGAGAGGTCATATATTCACTTCTGAGGCCTAAATCAAAAATCGGCTCGCTTAAAAGTTTTGTTTTATGCCCTAGAACATAACTACCAAGTTTCAAGGGTTTTCCTCAAAAACTGTAGGAGGAGATAGATTTTAAAGTTTATTTTCGGGAAATCGCGTCGTAAGTTTGCGCGCGCACTGTAGTTACAGGCGAACCCGCGATTTGAAAAATTCGTAACTTCGGCTAGGAACAATATTTTTTGATGCGGTAAAAACCCACTGGTAGCCGGCGTTCAGCTCTATCAGAAACAACAAAAAACTGAAAATCGACCTCAGACCCCCCCCGGCCCCCTTAAAGAGTTGAAATTATGGTGATTGATGATGATTTAAAGCAACCAAATACAAAGCAACAATAGTCTGTAATATTCAATTCAATTCCTCATACTTGATTCTGAGTTCTAACTGTAGAAACTAAAGAAGGACAAAAAGAAAGAGTGGAAACTGAAGAAACTGACTGCGTCTCAAATGGCTGAATTGGCTGCTCATCTTGGGAATAGCGAGGTAATCGTGTCGTAGACGAGTTTATGTTTTCTTTAGATATATTTACAGATTATGCATTCTGCAATCGCAGAGACTTTTCGCAAACTGGTAAGTTGTTCTCAGAGTCACAAATTTTTCAATGGACTTTTAAATTTACTCTCAGATCACTTACCACCACTCACAAATCACTGAATTACTCACAAATCACTGAAAATTAAATCACCACTCACGAATCACTCACTCACGGCACAGAACTTACGGAGAGATAACTCGGTTGAGATTGATTACGAGTTGCTGAAACAGTTGGAGGAGGAGGAGGCTGCGGCTGAAGCTAAGAGGGTCAGATCTCATTTCAATCTCATTTCAATATCTCATTTCAACATTCAATCTCACTTCACTACCTCATTTCGTGTCTATTTGAAATGGCACAATATATCACGATCTACTGTACGTATGATAAAAGAGTTAACCTCGCTAGGGTTGTAGTGCAATAGTAAATTACCGTGGAACTAAACTTTATGAACAGCGCTTTCAGCAGTTGTTTGAGGGCAGAAGCTGGGCAACTGAGTCGGACACTTCTACTCTTACTACCGACCAAGACGATAAGGAGTCCGTGGAATTCGAATCTGTTGCCAGTGATGACGTATGTTGTAGTACTTTCAAATTTTATTGAAAATCGTTCAGAAATTCAAAACAATATTTTGGAAAGTAGGATATCTGATAAGGTAATCTAAAATGCTTGAATACTGATTTTCTTTTCCGCCTATGATGCCATGTTTAGAATTCTGTTTCCCCTAATCCCTTGACCACTCCGTCCCCCAGTACTCGATGTCGGAGGAGTTCTCCCCCACTCCGCCCCCTCCTCCCCCTCGACAACAGAGCAAGGTGCAGTCGTCTCGCAGCAAACGCAGTGCCAAGAAAACTCTCGTCATGCAGGTCACTAGATTGTTCCATTTTTTGTTGCAGTTTATCCCAATTATTGTCGGGTTTAACGCTGCATTCAAATCTGAATTGAAGGCATTGCATCGAGGACCTTGACCTTGCGATGCAGTTAAATTACAAGTTCCAGTAGGCGGTAACTATAGTAACAATGGTGTTGTTTGAGCAGGAAGATGAGGATGACGAGGATGATGATAACTTTGAGCCGTCAGATTACATGAACAAGCTACAAGACATTATGTCCCATGTCAAACCACCCACTCCTTCCCCAACACCAGGTTAGATAGACCATCTTGAAATTTATTAGTTTATTCTTTGATTATTGTTTTGCAGATGTCTTGTGGCACGAGAAAATGTTTGATTTCGTCCTTTAATCATGATTCTTGTTTAACATTCCCATCCACAGTTAAATCTGATTATAGAAGTTCCTTGCTTGAAATCTAATCTTCTTTAGAACCTGTGAGCACTCCTGGCTCAGAAAGGTCGACTCCAAGGAACCCCAAAGAACCTGCCAAACCATTACAGAAATTCGTATCCAGACCCAGGCCGTAAGTATGCTAAACGAGTCATATGACGAATCAGTAGATCACTCACCCACTTTTTCGCCATTTAATTTATTACTACTAACTTTTTCACTGCTCACTAGCTGCATCACTCACTCAACCACTAACTCATTCACTCACTCAATCACTCACCCACTCACTCACCCACTCACTCACTCACTCACTCACTCACTCACTCACTCACTCACTCACTCACTCACTCACTCACTCACTCACTCACTCACTCACTCACTCAACCACTAACTCATTCAATCACTCACCCACTCACTCACTCACTCACTCACTCACTCACTCACCCACTCACTCACTCACTCACTCACTCACTATATACAATTATATACCATATAATTCTGTAATATGGCGGCTAACGTCAGTTAGCCAATATTTGAATTTTAAACCTGTGTAAAACCTGTGTAAAACCTCACTCACTCACTCACTCACTCACTCACTCACTCACTCACTCACTCACTCACTCACTCACTCACTCTCACTCACTCACTCACTCACTCACTCACTCACTCACTCACTCACTCACTCACTCACTTACCCACTCACTCACTCACTCACTCACTCACTCACTCACTCACTCACTCACTCACCCACTCACTCACTCACTCACTCACTCACTCACTCACTCAATCACTCACTTACTCACTCACTCACTCACTCACTCACTCACTCACTCACTCACTCACTCACTCACTCACTCACTCACTCACTCACTCACTCACTCACTCACTCACTCACTCACTTACTCACTCACTTGTTTTCACATTTAGCGGAGAATCACTGGCAGCATACAGAAGGAGGGCTTCAACTCTTACCAGCAAAGATATCGAACCATTCAACCCAGTACCCAAGTATAACACCATATTTCTAACCATATAACTTTAAGAACCATTTTACATTCTCAAAGTACCTATCTCGCATTTCTCACAAGTGACATGTTTTCACTCTGTCATGCACTCAACACAACACCCCATATTGAGTTTCATTAGTCTAATTTGAGCTTATTTCTGACAGCGTATCGCGGATATATCAAATGAATATTGCACGATATGTCCCCCGCAGCGTGGGTCATGATAGCATGAACCTCTCCAGTGCAGTGTCTGCCCGGTGAAAGTAGATATATGATCAAAATGTGTTCTAGATTGCACCTACCGTACGTTAAATAGCTACAATTGGCTAATTGGATTAAAATATTCGCTACAAGAGTGGATGGAATTTCTCTCTCACGAATTATTAATTTCAATCATACTCCATGATAAGTCTGCTGACAGTATCAGAAGGATGGGCTGTAATCAGGAGTAGTGTTGTTATTACCGGTTAATTTCAGGCCACCCCCTCCAATAAAGAAGCCAGCCTCGCCACCTCCACCCCCAGAACCACTCCCAGACTACATTGTCCTCTTCCAAGACGAGCCTTGGTTCAGGGCTTACCTGCCTGATCCTAACCCTAAGGTAGGTTGATAGTTCAGGGCTTACCTGCCTGATCCTAACCCTAAGGTAGGTTGATTTGACGATTAAACATGCCTGATCCTAACCCTAAGGTAGGTTGATGGTTCAGGGCTTACCTGCCTGATCCTAACCCTAAGGTAGGTTGATAGTTCAGGGCTTACCTGCCTGATCCTAACCCTAAGGTAGGTTGATGGTGCAGGGCTTACCTGCCTGATCCTAACCCTAAGGTAGGTTGATTTGACGATTAAACATGCCTGATCCTAACCCTAAGGTAGGTTGATGGTTCAGGGCTTACCTGCCTGATCCTAACCCTAAGGTAGGTTGATAGTTCAGGGCTTACCTGCCTGATCCTAACCCTAAGGTAGGTTGATTTGACGATTAAACATGCCTGATCCTAACCCTAAGGTAGGTTGATAGTTCATGGCTTTCTGCCTGATCCTAACCCTAAGGTAGGTTGATTTGACGATTAAACATGCCTGATCCTAACCCTAAGGTAGGTTGATAGTTCAGGGCTTACCTGCCTGATCCTAACCCTAAGGTAGGTTGATTTGACGATTAAACATGCCTGATCCCAACCCTAAGGTAGGTTGATAGTTCAGGGCTTACTGGATCCTAACCCTAAGGTAGGTTGATAGTTCAGGGCTTACCTGCCTGATCCTAACCCTAAGGTAGGTTGATGGTGCAGGGCTTACCTGCCTGATCCTAACCCTAAGGTAGGTTGATTTGACGATTAAACATGCCTGATCCTAACCCTAAGGTAGGTTGATAGTTCAGGGCTTACCTGTCTGATCCATACCCTAAGGTAGGTTGATAGTTCAGGGCTTACCTGCCTGATCCTAACCCTAAGGTAGGTTGATGGTTCAGGGCTTACCTGCCTGATCCTAACCCTAAGGTAGGTTGATTTGACGATTAAACATGCCTGATCCCAACCCTAAGGTAGGTTGATAGTTCAGGGCTTACCTGCCTGATCCTAACCCTAAGGTAGGTTGATGGTTCAGGGCTTACCTGCCTGGTCCTAACCCTAGGGTAGGAAGGTAGATTGATTTCTGTCATGATGTGTCTAATAGCAAGAAGTCAGATGCATGTGGATAGGACCTTGATACTTTGATAATCATGAATTGTATTGGAGAAGAAGGGTGTTAGGAGTACTGACACATATTGACAAACATACCTACTGGCAAACAAACAGAACAGATAAACAAACAAACAAACAATTGCACTATAATTGCAATTCTCGAGGCCATCTGACTTTAAACTTTCAAATGTTGTGGACCGTAGAATTATAAAGTTTAAATTAATATTTTCAGACGTTCCCAAGAGCATCACTTACCGAATTCATATTCATGGTTTTGGAAGCCCTCGGAAAAGCAGCTTTTCATGTCAAAGCAGAGATTTGTCAGGTTTGCTATTTCTGTGGTTCGCTTATAGTCTATCAATGAGAGAACGAAATTGTATAAATTTTAACTTGTAATAATTTCAAACCTATGAAATATTGCTAATTTTCAACAATTGAAATTTACATTTCCGGTTATTCTGTCCTCAGTTCTCCGTATCATGTTTATATGTTTGTGATGTAACAGAATATTTTCTGATTCTGGATCGACGAATCGTGCTTGTTAGATTTGTAATTGATTTTAAATATAGTCCATGTTATGTTGTTCATTGATCAGGAACTTGACATTTCGAACGAGAATGTACGCGCGGCGTGCAATTTGCGCGCGGTCTCACTACAAGAACTGTGAAACTGTACGCGGCGAAAACAAAATAATAGAGAATTTTGAAACTTCAAAAAAAGTTTCACGTGTTTCCATGGCAACAACGTGATGAACCAAATATATTAAAAGTTTGCACTGCGGAACGATACACAAAACCAGCCTGTACGTACGAGCATATAATTTAATCGAAAACGGAAAGATAGATGATATAATTTATTTTTGGAACCAAGTCAAATTCCCGTCATTAATCTACCCCTTAAATTGTCAGGCCCTGTCCCTCCTGCACATCGAATACAGCATTCCCATACCCACAGATGTAAAGTTAGCCACGTTGAAGTCCCTGAACCAGGATCCCCCACCCAGATCATCCCTCCCTGATGAGCGACAGTTTATCCTGGATGCCATGAAACTCATACAGAAACTGAACATCATGGATGAGATGGTCCTGGCGGAGCTCCTCTCCCAGTTTATAGACGGAGATGATGTGGTGAGAACAGCAATAATATCCCTACTGCAAGCAAGGGGTCTCATGAACCAGAGCACATATCTGGAGGCAGAGATTGATTCATGGGAAACGTGGAAATACGAAGGAGACCCGAAGAGGAAAGCTAAACTCGTCGAAATGTCTGATGAGTGGATTGTGGAATGGAAACAGCGGTACAACGAATTTACTGCGAATGTTGGGAACGAAGCCAAGAAGTCCGGGAAGACAGTATCGGAGATAATGAGCATGCTGAGTTCGCCGGGCACGAGTCCGATAGTGTCGATAGTGAACTTCTTCCTGTTCAAGTGCAGGGAGAGGGAGGAGATGCAGCTCAAGGCGGACAGTGAGCCCAGGAAGACAGGGCAAGGCAAGAGGAATGCCATCATCAGCATGCCACCCATCAGGAAGAGTAATCTCATGAGACTTGGGGAGAGCCACAGGAGCAAGTGCTACCCAGAGCGAGAATCTACTCTCAGTGAGTGTCATTCTTATTACTTTTAGTTGTAGTAGTGGAATGGAACATACAATTATCTTGAGACATTCAGTGATATTCCGGGATAAAGGGACAGTCCATATAAGGCTGTTAGAATTCTTCAAATAATTAATAGCAGTACAGTCAAGAAAACATTCACATAGAATTCGTATCACAAATTACTTTCAATATGGAATTTGTGTAAAAACTTATCAAATTACTTTCAATATGGTATTTGTTTAAAAACTTAGTACCTCCAAAACCGTTGGACGGTTGTCGTAGTGACCTCCTGCTAGTTGGGTGAGGTCAATCCATTCTGCCAGTTGAAACCAACGTAACTAAACTTCACGCAGTCCGATACAACGTTATTCTAACTTGGAATTAATAAAATTGACGTATTTCTTTATTTCTACACCTCATCGACGTGAACTCACGTGCCGAAATACAGCATCCGGCTTCAATTTCACATGCATTAGTCGTATTTGAACTCATTTCAACGTAATCAAGTCGAAAATCCCGTATAAATATCAATTTCTTCGAATCCCCTAATTTCTACAAAACGTCCGCGTGAACTCACGTGCTTCACTAGTCCATTGTATATTTCCCATGCCTATTCACTATGGGACATGGAGAAACCACTATCAGTTGTCCATCGTATCACAGAATAGGACTACATAACAAATTTTCGTTGTAAACGTAATTTCGAGCATTTTGCAGCTCCATATCCAAAGGCCTCTCATGACAACATTTTTGGGCCGATTACCATCAAATTCGTTTTATAACTAAATCTCAAGGTATAAAAGCAGCATATCAAAGTAAAACATTATCCGATGAAAAGTCTTTGAGTTGGAGATGTCCAAAGTAGCGCAAAATAGCGTTATATCGCAAAATATGCTATTTTAGTGGTTTTACGCGATTTTGATGACGTCATCACAGCACCCAAACAGCCTCGAACCAACTTCCCATATAGCCTATAAGACAATTCTGCCTTAGTACAACATACTTTGACCGGTCTCATCTCAAGATAAATCGCAGTTCTTGACATCTTACTCATTTAAAGTTTTGTCCTATAATTTGGAAATTGATTTTTCACCGTACCTTAGAAAATTGCGTATATCTCGATGAAAAATCGAGATAGCCCAATGATCCATATGATTTTCTGAAAGCTCTTTAAATTTGCTAAAAATCATTCTGAAAAATCAGACAGCTATCTCCTTTCCTTCTTGGTGAAAAATGCGCTTGAAAATAGCCTATTTTCGCTAAAAAAGAAATAAAATTTCGCTAAGTTGATGACGTCATAGTGACGTGATAATGACGTCACCAGAACTTCTCTTATAGCCTATAACACTTTCCTATCTTGGATCAACAAAACCTGACCTCGATCATGGCTCTACCATTTCCCGTTCTTGAGATCTCGGCTTTATAAGTTGGGTCCCGAATTATCAGCTCTTATTATTATATATTATTATTATTATTATACACCCTGTGACACCAAATTCTCTATTATATACCCTGGCCAGAAACGTCTCTCAAATTTTTATTTTTTCTTATGCAGGAGGTCACCGCCCTGGCCAGGGCGGGAATCAACAGTCAAACCGTGTAATTACAAATATTTCTTTTCAGGTCGATTCCTTCCTCAACTGGATGTTAAGACACAGACTCGACTCAACATCCTACTACATGGTTTCACAACCTACATTAACCTGACCTTAAAACCTATCTCAATCAACCCCTTCTCAAAACCAGAGAACAAGAAATCTTTGAAGGAGAAAACTCGACCAAAATCTCTGAATTTACTGTCACCATTCAAATACTTTATACCTGAATTAGCTACTCTTTCTCTAGTAGACGAATAATTTAGCAGACTGTTTCGTTTATATATCAGTTCTATGTTTATCAGTCGTGATATAAATAAACCCAGATAATATTATATCTAAAGACTTTTTACTTTTCTAAAATTTTAACGGTATTTTACTAATTTTGGATAGTATTTTAGGTTTTGTAAATACAGTAGTTCAAGTAATAAATGTAATTATGATGTTTATAAACTCTTATTTATTTCAAAACCGGTAAACCAACTTTCTTAATCGTTGCTAATTAACTTCACGTTTGGACTCCAACCGTCATAAAACCGTTTTGAGCGTTTACATCATGAGCTGCCTTTAGAGCTGTGTATAGATGACCATTATGTTGCTGAACACAAGCGAGATTCCATGTAGGTACTTCATGTCTTGCCAGACGTTGCCTGACCTGACCCCTGTCAGACAACTTCATGTCTGAGTCACTTTGTCTCTGATACTGTTCACTATCTGGACCGGGAAATAGTTGCTGTTCTCGAGGACACACTTGCCACAGAACCGTTTAGTGTAGAAGACACTGCAGTTGATGCAGGCGATAGTGCTGCACAGGTCACATGAGCCTGCCACGGGCAGAACTCTGGCTTCAGGGCTGTAGGGGTCTCTGAAGAGGTAGGTGTCGTCTAGATACACAACTCCAGGACAATACGGTGCCTTCTTACCTGCCAAAGGGTGGAAATGGTTTTACAAACATGCCAGGGCAGAAATATGGTATCTCTCCCATATAAACGGCTCTGAGTGACGTCACAGATCTAAACGTCAATTTTTCTGTATCCTAAACCTAACCATAACCCTAACCAAAACCCTAACATTAATCCTAACCCTAACCCTAACAAATCTTGACCCTAATCCTGACCCTAACCCTAGTCCTTAAAGCGCTAGGTGCGCTTAATTATATTTTTCTGAGTGACGTCATTGTCATAGATAATGAAGGCTCCCGTTTATATGGGAGACGTACCAAAAATATGAGTACCTTAGTACACTAAAGAACGGCGTCACTTAATTAGTGCGGTTTGGAAAAAACCGCACTAATTAAGTGCACAGTAATTAAGTGCGCATAAAATTAAGTGTATGCTAATTAAGTGAACAATTAATTATGAATTTTCGAGTTTGGTTTTTTTCGGGCATGAATTGATGAATCATGACCGTCAGTTAATTTTGTCGTTAGATTATTTTGTCGCAAAAGTGTCAATTAAAATTTCAAGAAACCTCGGTTTAAAATACGTCATCAAAAACTTAAAAATATAGTTTAAAGAATGAAATCATTATTTTGCTTTTCTAACATTGAGAATATGCACGGTCCAAAGTACAGCACTTTTGTACTGTAGTTTTTAGATTAAAATAATGGATACTACAACTTGGGATCGATCACATATTACGTAATCACCTAGAGGGGGGAAGGGGTTTCCAAATGATAACGTTACATGTTATTGTAACAAATACAACTACTGTAAACTTGATTACGAGGGGAGGGGGTTGAAATCGGCCAAAAATTGATTACGTAATATGTGAACGATCCCTTACTGTTGAAAATTTGTTTCATTGTCAAAATTGCAAAATTGTATATTGTTGGTCCGATGAATATGATGTCTCGCAATCAAGAGGAAAATTTTAAATTTGATTCATATCGTTTTCTATCTCATAAAAAACCGCACTAATAAAGTGCGCCGATCTTAAAGTGCGCGCAAATTACGTGATGCCGTTCTTAAGTGTACTAAGGTATGAGGTTAGAGATGATGTTTAAGTAAGCTGTAAATAAAACCCACTTCGAAATTTAGCAAATAAAGGTAAAAGGGGATAATTAAATTAGCAAATAAAGGGAATAGTTTAACCAGTTTGGGTAATTTTACAAATCATATTCACCGTAGAAATCGTAGGGCAGCTGAGTCAGACAAAGTTGGCAGGTGACCGTATCCCGCTTCACTTCTTGACTGGTTATAGTCGCTTCAGTCATGCCTAGTGGTACTTGTAAATGTCAGAGATTGGAATAAAGCTTCAATTCGTGCTATTGACTTAAATAAAATCAACAGCATTGATCAAATTAAGTTATTTCAATTTTCCTTTAAGGAACATTTTACATTGAAATTACTTGATTTGATGTACATGCATGGTGAATTGCTTTGATTTAATGCATTAACGATATCAATACATCAAAGCAATGCACCATGCATTTATTCGATCATTCAATGCATGCAGCTTGGCATTGCATTGTGCATGCGGCATGTTGCATTAATGCATTGCATTGCGCGCACATGTCTTTGCGCAAATATTACCAAAATTAGTTCTTTGCGTTTTCCATTTTTCCTCCCCAGTCGACTTTTACAGCATTGTTCTGGCCAAAAATTGTCACAATATTGCAGCGCGCACGTAGCTCGGCACAAGGAAGCTGACACGTTACGCACTGTTTCTGAGAAAATCTCTCACGGAGTCTCACTTACTTTTCAACGTGTTCGATCGACTGCGAGAGAAACGATTTATTTGCAACAATTCGTAAATCTACAATTAGATGGAACAAACAATCTAAGTTCACAGCTATGCCGGCAGCAAATCATCTTCTCTTCTTACCCCATCGTTTAGCACTTCTCACACGTCTTCTTACAAACCATCGCCATAGGACTGACACAATCACTCACACTGCACCCTGTCATCTCATCCATACATTCCTCATCTGGTTTCGTCCAAACTGCTGCCTCATCAGACTCCGAGGTGTCTATCTTTGCGGTCTTCTTCAACACGGGATACCCTCCATTGAAGAAGAACCCGCAGTTATGATAGCCCCTCATAAACCTGACAAACCCTTGCTCCCCCCAATCAGCACCCCACGAGTTCTTCACCAGGTAGTATTCTGGGTTGTAACCCACTACTGTAACTGCGTGGTCGCCCTTCTCGTTAGGACAGGTTGTATCCTTCATGATACCACCTGCGTAGGCTTTCAGACAATCAGTTATCTTAGTACCAACCCATATAGCACCATGAGAGAGGGCTTGTATGTAGAATCGCTCCAGATTTATCGGAAGCTGAACCACTTTGGTGACCATTGCTCCTATCAGAGCATTGGATTTCCCATCTGCTTTACACCCTTCTTTCCTGTCGATATACGTGTAATCTTTCTGTGGTGCTAGCCGGAGATTGTCCGCAACATAATCCATTGCATTGTCCGGGTAACTCCCCCAACACCCGTTAGTGTCCGGGGTGCAGTCGAGCATTTCCTGCTCGGAAAACTTCCGCAGGACTCCCGTCGCCACTTTGTACCTCGTTTCTAGGGCACCCGCCGCAGCGAATGCCCAGCATGCGCCACAGGCAAGTTGGTTTTGTACCAGCGTCACAGAACCGGCGTCAGTCCAGAATTTCTCAATTGGAATGGGTGGTGGTCCGTCATTGCCATCTGGGATTGGGGGTGGTCCGCCATCTGGGATTGGGGGATGTCCATCATCCGGGATTGGGGGATGCTCATCATCTGGGATTGGGGGATGTCCATCATCTGGGATTGGGGGATGTCCATCATCTGGGATTGGGGGATGTCCATCATCTGGGATTGGGGGATGCTCATCATCTGGGATTGGGGGATGTCCATCATCTGGAATGGGTGGATGTGGGCCTGATGTGGGTGGATGAGATGCAATAAGAGACATATTGAACCCCTTATACCTATCAGCTTCCTCCCTTGTCATGATCGTAAACTTGTTAATTGCAAAGTGCGCCGTTTCCACTTTTTCCTCGCATTCCACGACTTTGGCCGAGTTCGCTCGGAATATCCGCAGTCTTGCAGCATCCTCAGCAGTAGAGTAGGAGAGGTGGTTGTGTTTCTTGTAGGAGTTGTACACGTTCAGTAGAGCACTGGGGGACCTCAGGATGGATCGGAGAGGGGCAGTTGGACCGCTCACTGCCACAGAAAGGAGGGCGCTGAGCAAGAAGAGGGTCCTCATTGTCAGAATGATCTGCTTTAAAACTGCTGAATCACTCTCTTGATTGCGAACCAGTGGATATGTCGGTGTTAACTTGGTAGTTGGAGTGGCAAAGAAGTGAGGTGTACTGGAGGTGATGGTGGGTTATAAGGTCACCACGCACTCAATGAACCAACAGTCTGATGATTTTGTCAGCAGTGTAGACAAAAGCCAGTTTACCAGATGTTTTACCATATGGTATTATTTCCATTGTAATGTTTACTCCTATAACTACAATTCGTCATTGACAGGTTCATTGACCATTGTGATTAAAATGGCAGATGTTCTAAGATCGTAATAGTAAGGATAATAGATGATTTTACAACACCAGATTAGGTCTAACATGGGATGGACAAAAGTTTTAAATCTCTATTGCAGTATGTTAACAACACCACTTCATTGTTTCATAGTTTCATCGTCTTATTGTTCCAACTGTCATTTAAAATTGTTTCAATGATGAAAGGACTAGGCATGTCATAACGGGGTTGGGCTGTATTGATTCATGGCGACCACCTGATGTTTGGAGACAGCTTTCCTTTGTTATGATTGCCAAGTGATGCGATTATTCCACCGTCCACATTAAAATCGTCACAAAATATATGATTCAAGTTAAATTTTAGTAAAATTTCGAACATATATATTTCTCAATCAGCAGATCAGTGACAAGAAAAACACAATAATTACCTATAGTTCCAAAACACGATAGCCCAAGAAGCGCAATTACCTTTATTTAGCCAGCCCTAGGGACAAAAATCAAATCATTATAAAACCGTTTTAATTGGCCCCATGGACACAAATTTTTCTTGTGCTTGCCTGATCAAGAATTGTAAGCTCTTAAATGGCCACTTAAACCCATTTATACGGTCTAATAAATTGCACCAAAAGACTCAAATTCCGGTCTAATATGATGATTTGAGCCATTTTATTCATTTTAGGTGATTTAAGTCACACCTCAGTTTCATTTAACCTAATTTAACTAGCCTTCAATTTGACTGGCCCCACTTTAACTGGCCTTTTTAACCAGCCCTTTGGACAAAAATCTCAAAGATGTTATTGTCCTTAAGGGCCGGTTAAATAAAGGCCAATAAGGAATCTAATATCTATCTATAGAACAGAAGTTTAGCGAATTCTGAAAAGAACTGCTTTTGGTTCTGCAGCAGATTCTGACAAAGAACTGCTGAAGGTTCTGGAAAATGTGGTAAACTGGTAAGTTCTGTCACAGAAGAGGGAAGGTTCCATCACAGAACTGCAGAGAGTTCTGGAACAGAACTTTAGCGAATTCTGAACAGAACTACTGTTAGTGCTGCCACACAACTCCAGCAGGTTTTGTCACAGAACGATAGTGGGTACTCGGTTCTGTCACAGAACTGTAGCAGGTTCTGCCTTCGGCGGACGCGCGCGCTTCGCGCGCGCGCCCGCCGAAGGCGTAGGGGTCAGACAACGTCTGACAATACAGAACTGTGGCAGGTTCTGACGGGGGAGTGTCACTGTCACACCTCCTTTCACTGATGTGGGCTAAATCCTATATACTGTAAAGCCACAAATTTTCGCGGGTGCTATTTTTCGCGTTTCTTTAAAATCAGACTAATTTCACGGTTTTAATTTTCACGCATTTCAATATCCCTTAAAGATAAACCAGTGCTTGTACGTGGTCATTTAACATTTTCGCTAATTGCTGTAAACCTTGATAGCCGGTGATTGTATAAAGGCAAAAGCCCGGTTTAATGAGGTGTCTTGTTCGTCTATGTTTACTTAAGTGTGTCTGTCAGACATAACAGCATGCCATTCGTAAACGATACTGAGATCTTAGTTGAGGGCTTAATGTTTCTAATGAGACACTTTGGGTTGAAAAAAATGCCTTGATGACAAACCAATCTATCGAATACTTAAGAGGGAATAACGGCAAATGAATTGGACTCGAAAAACGCAGATAATATATAAATTTATCTCCAAAATTGAAAATTAACTTCACGCCTGATATTTTCGCGAATTTTCTTTTCCAAATAAATTCGCGAAAATTAATGCCTCGCGAAAATTAATGGCTTTACAGTATGCAAACTGCCGAATCGGCGCCGACAAGCGCCGAATCGGCGCCTATAATTATTTAAGGGCGCCGATCCGGCGTCTATAGGCGGTACCGCTTTTAAGCGCCTATAGTGAACAATTGTCAATTTATCGGCAGTCATCGGCGCCAAAAAGCGCCTATACACCGCCTATCGGCGCTTTTGGCGCTTTTCGACCGCCTATAGGCACCTACGTTTTTCATCGCCTTAAGGCGCTTATAGGCGCCAGTAGTGGTTTTTGTCCTCAGCGATGTCCTCAGTATCAGCGCCTATAAGCGCCAATGAATTAAGTCAGTGCTGAATTGGCGAGGACGAGTTTTATTAGCTGAGCTTCGAATCAATTATCAGCCGAAGTACTAAATTCATCGTCCTAAATTCTATAGGTGCCTATAGGCGCCGATAAATTAAAGCAGTCCTAAATTGGGTTAGGTTTGGGTTGGGGTTTGGGTTAGGGCTTGGGTTAGGGTTTGGGTTTTGGGTTAGGGTTTTGGGTTAGGGTTTGGGTTAGGGTTTGGGTTAGGATTTGGGGTAGGGTTTGGGTTAGGGTTTGGGTAAGGGGTTTGGGTAAGGGTTTAAGGTTTGGGTTAGGGTTTGGGTTAGGGTTTGGGTTAGGGTTTGGGTTAGGGATTTGGGTTAGGGGTTTGAGTTAGGGTTTGGGTTAGGGTTTGGGTTAGGGTTTGGGTTAGGGTTTGGGTTAGGGTTTGGGTTTGGGTTTGGGTTAGGGTTTGGGTTAGGGTTTGGGTTAGGGTTAGGGTTTGGGCTAGGGTTTGGGTTAGGGTTTGCTTTTGAGTTTTGGTTAGGGTTTGGGTTAGGGTTTGGGTTAGGGTTTGGGTTAGGGTTAGGGTTTGGGTTTGGGTTTTGGTTTGGGTTAGGGTTTGCGTTATGGTTAGGGTTTGGGTTATGGTTAGGGTTTGGGTTAGGGTTTGGGTTAGGGTTTGGGTTAAGGTTTGGTTTAGGGTTTGGGTTTGAGTTACGGTTTGGATTTGGGTTAGGGTTATGGTTAGGGTTTGGGTTTGGGTTAGGGTTTGGGTTAGGGTTTGGGTTAGGGTTTGGGTTAGGGTTTGGGTTAGGGTTTGGGTTAGGGTTTGGGTTAAGGTTTGGTTTAGGGTTTGGGTTTGAGTTACGGTTTGGATTTGGGTAAGGGTTATGGTTAGGGTTTGGGTTAGGGTTTGGGTTAGGGTTAGGGTTTTGGTTAGGGTTTGGGTTAAGGTTTGGGTTAGGGTTTGAGTTACGGTTTGGATTTGGGTTTGGGTTAGGGTTTTGGGTAATGGTTTTGAGTTAGGGTTAGGGTTTGGGCTAGGGTTTGGGTTAGGGTTTGGTTTTGAGTTTGGGTTTGGGTTAGGATTTGGGTTAGGGTTTGGGTTAGGGTTTGGGTTAGGGTTTGGGTTAGGATTTGGGGTAGGGTTTGGGTTAGGGTTTGGGTAAGGGTTTGGGTTAGGGTTTGGGTTAGGGTTTGGGTAAGGGTTTGGGTTAGGGTTTGGGTTAGCGTTTGGGTTAGGGTTTGGGTTAGGGTTTGATTTAGGGTTTGGGTTAGGGTTTGGGTTTGGGTTACGGTTAGGGTTAGGGTATGGGTTTGGGTTAGTGTTTGGGTTAGGGTTAGGGTTTGGGCTAGGGTTTGGGTTAGGGTTTGGTTTTGAGTTTTGGTTAGGGTTTGGGTTAGGGTTTGGGTTTGGGTTTGGGTTAGGGTTAGGGTTTGGGTTAGGGTTTGGGTTAGGGTTTGGGTTAGGGTTATGGTTAGGGTTATGGTTAGGGTTTGGGTTAGGGTTTGGGTTAGGGTTTTGGTTAGGGTTTGGGTTAAGGTTTGGGTTAGGGTTTGGGTTTGAGTTACGGTTTGGATTTGGGTTAGGGTTATGGTTAGGGTTATGGTTAGGGTTTGGGTTAGGGTTTGGGTTAGGGTTTGGGTTAGGGTTTGGGTTAGGGTTTGGGTTAGGGTTTGGGTTAGGGTTTGGGTTAGGGTTTTGGTTAAGGTTTGGGTTAGGGTTTGAGTTACGGTTTGGATTTGGGTTTGGGTTAGGGTTTTGGGTAATGGTTTTGAGTAAGGGGTTAGGGTTTGGGCTCGGGTTTGGGCTAGGGTTTAGGTTAGGGTTTGGTTTTGAGTTTGGGTTTGGGTTAGGGTTTGGGTTAGGGTTTGGGTTAGGGATTGGGTTAGGGTTTCGGTTAGGGTTTCGGTTAGGGTTTGGGTTAGGGTTTGGGTTAGGGTTTGGGTTAGGGATTGGGTTAGGGTTTTGGTTAGGGTTTCGGTTAGGGTTTGGGTTTGGGTTATTGTTATGGTTAGGGTCTGGGTTAGGGTTTGGGTTAGGGTTTGGGTTTTGGTTAAGGTTTAGGTTTGGGTAAGGGTTTGGTTAGGGAACAGAACTGTAGCATGTTCCTGTTGTTGGTTTTGTGACAAAACTGAGGCAGCTTCTGTCACTGTACTGAGGCAGGTTCTATTACAGAACTGGGACAGGTTCTGTCAGAGCATGTCAATGTGAAGGTTTGCTGACATAGCATAGGGAGGATGGACCAGAGGGTGTTTCCTAAATGCAGACATCTGCATGAAATGAAAATTCTGGACAAAAATACCAGGATAATTATGAAAACATGCACAAAGTGGACAACCCAAATGAAATTCGAAAGATATGTGGACTTTATGGAGAAAGGGGTATGCTGAAACCCTAAACAGAAATTGCCTTTTGGCTTGAAATATAACAATTACATACCTACTTTAGAATTAGAGAAGAAAATAAATATGTATGCTCATCAGTCAAAAGCACCTTATCAAAAGGGTTAAAAAAGGGTTGTGGGGCACAACCCTAAAAAAATTTCAACTACAGGAAAACTTACTATTGTTTATTTCCAGTATAAAAATAATAGAAATAAAATAAAGTAAAATAAAGTATAAAGTAAAAAACTTTTGCTTTTCAGCAACGCAGTTCAACAACAAACTCCTAACAAAACTATTTACAAAACTCTTCACAAAACAATGTTACAATGTGTTCTTGGTTTCATAAATTGGGTGCAACATAGAAATATACTTCAATATCAATTAACACCCATATCTAGGTGCATCAAGTCATCATTAAAACCAAAATTTACAAATAAATAAATAAAGGTGCAAGCTTGAAATACTTGGAAATACATGCTTGCTATCTAATGCTTAAACAATAACAAATACACAATGAGGAATTATTAATTATTAAATGAATAAAAGAATTTTGCCCATTGGGCAACACAATTCAGCACATAACATTCTTCAAAAGACTTCATAAAAACAAAGTGGCAGTGTTGATAAGAACAGTATAAATAGTTGAATATTGTAATCAATTAGAAAATGGCTAAAACTGAAGCTGATCAGAGCAAATGATCAACCCAATAAAATAAAATGATATTGAAAACAAGGTTTAAAAACTAAATTGTAGATGGTTTTCACCAATTTGGAGCTGAGAGTCCCAGCAGAAAAAATGGCGCCCAGCGAAGGGTAGGGTAAAATTATACTACTAAATTGTTAATGACAGGCAGTGAGCTACGCGTACGCACTGTAATTACACCACACCCGCGAATTAAAACTGCGCAAGTAGAAGTTTGACAAGCTTAAGCCATATATTACCTTGCCCGGCCCCAACAAGGGCCCTGGTTATGCGCATGCAGCCCGGCGCGCGGCATGAGCGTATTGACACCCCTGCCCTGGCCATGGTCAGGGGAACATTTTACAGCTTAACGGCTTAACCATTGCTTTGCCCTAACCAGCGCCCTGGTTTAATTTCGCGCACGGAGTGCGCGGCGCGGCAAGCCGGGAAAACATTTATAAAATCTCGGGTATGTCTCCCATATAAACGGCTCTGAGTGACGTCACAGATCTAAACGTCAATTTTTCTGTATCCTAAACCTAACCATGTGCATGGCCCTAACCAAAACCCTAACCTTAATCCTAACCCTAACCCTAACAAATCCTGACCCTAACCCAAGTCCTTAAAGCGCTAGGTGCGCTTAATTATATTTTTCTGAGTGACGTCATTGTCATAGATAATGAAGGCTCCCGTTTATATGGGAGACTGACCAAATCTCGGTGCAATAATGCTCGTGGATGGTCATATGGCCAGCCAATTGAATTTTTAATCAGATCTTGCAGAAGTATTTACTTATTTATCACAGTAATTTATTTATCATAGTATATTTTATTTGTTACAGTTGTATTGATAATTTATCACCTAATTAACTGTTTATGAATGTTTTTAATGATGTTTAATGGGCACCTGAGTTGAATGGTGCATAATAATGTTACCAATGTTATTTATATATTGTTTAAGTGTAAATTGTGATGGTTAAATACCATTACCCTTTTATTATTATTATTATTATTATTACTAGCATTTGCCCGCGAAGATTCGCGGAAACAATCAACCTGCGGTTCGTTTTTTTATCCAGCAGCCAACAGCTACCTGCTTCATGACGTCATCATGGAATGTGTAAAGTGATTTGATCACCTAGGTATCACTTTAACATGCTACCGCTTACCGAGGATTACAGATATTCGCAGAAATGCACCGTACAACATACTTTGTAATTTGAGATCACCTATATATATACACAGCATATATTAGCATTAGTAATCGCATGATAGTTATTATACTAATAACTAATTAACGTAAGTTCAATTCAAATTTATCATAGATATGAATAATCCTCTTAATTGGGTGAAGATTTTCCCGAAAAAACTGATCAAAAATATTAAATGCATTTCTTATAAAAGCATCACACATACACAGACACACGAACACTTTGAAATTATTAATATAGATTATTATTATTATTATTATTATTATAGCTTCTTTGTAGAACAAATACAGTCATCTTTGTAGTCAAGTATTATAGTATTTGAATCAAAAATCTTTCTCTTTATTCATATAGGAAGCTTATTTTCATCAGACTCTGATGACTAATTACTTTAATCGTATTCAGGTCGATTATTTTTAATTCATCTCAATTACTTGGAGCATGTTTCTCAGTTTTTAATTAACAAAATACTCTGGTTAACACTCCTTTTGGCTATTACAGGTTTTGTTATCTATATTTAATTTCAATTTTCAATATCTCATAAGTGGCAGGATGATCCAGTTAAAAGTGGAAGTTTGAAGGTAATTCAGGTAGTTTTGTGAAAACATTGTTGGTACGCTCATGAAAACCATTTATCATTATTATTATTCAAGACATCAATGTGTAAGACTTTCCCAACTCTGTACTTGAACACCAACATGATCCCTTTAGGTAATGCAATGTGGAGAGCAGTAGGATGTAAGTGAGTCATACCAAGATGCATGGTGTGCAGACATCTTCAGTACAATACCTACCTCAGCTTTCAGGGTGTTTAAATTGCAAGAGCTTTTTATGATCAGGTAAGCCCCCCAGCAGTCATCCCCTGGTACCAGGGTATAGCACTTTCAAGTACAGTGACCACCTGCCTGAATGAAACTGAAAACTCCTCTTTGGTCTTTGTCTTTATTCCAAGCATCTTGCAGAAATGAAACAATACTGTTTTTCCTAGAAGTAAACTTCCATCTTGGGGTTATATTTACTAATGATATCAATGTCAGAAAAACATTCCTGAACCTTGTTCATTAGACCTCAGGAATAAAAGTGATCCAAAAATCTTTGGGAAACTGTATAAGGCACTATTGTTAGATTCAATAGTCACTGATCCAAATTATGCAGTAAATAATGCATTTGATCACTTGTTTAAGCCAAGGTGATTCACCTCAGGATAAGTTTTCCTTGTAACTTTTGTATGGCAAATAACAATGTGATTTGTGTTATAATCACACATAATTTTTGTTGATTTCTCTCAAACAATATTCTTGAAACCATTGGCCATCCCTGGATGCTTCAAATTTCACCTGCTTAGTTTGTTCTGACTTTTTATGATAACAGTGTTATGTTGACAACAGTGTTATGTTATTTTTAAATGTTCATTTACAAACTGTTATTAAGAAACATTTTAAATTTATTCAATATATTTTACTTGGGCAAGTCATGCAGCCTGGCCTCGGCACGTCATAAAAATGCAACCTTATTTTTGTAAATATGTTTTTTATTTAAATTTTCATATATCTTAATTTAAATGGTATGTACTAGTTTTAAAGAGTACACTTTTAGTTACATTTATTAAAATTTATTTCCAATATAATTAACCATATAACTATTATTAGTCCTTAGTGGGTGACTCTATTAACAGTTTCCATAATTGACTTGATGTCTGCCCTATATGGATGATACTCTCTTTTTATATGGGAAGAAAGGATATTTTTAGAATGAGTGCTGTAAAAAATTGATATTATTATTATTATTATGATCTGTAAAGAATCTTCATTTAAAGATGATTACCTCGATCACAATGGATTATGACCAGTGAGAGGACCAGAGTCGTCCTATCTTAATTGCATATATATATTGAATCATGGAAATGTTATCTGTATATTTTGATCAATGTTATCTGTATATTTTGATCAATTGAGTGTAATGGCTCCTTTTATTTTCAATTTTCAGACTTTTAAAATTTTCAAGCTTTTAACATTAATTATGATTAAATTATTACTGAGTTTGAGTATAACATGGTGACTTATAGCATGATGATTGATTGTGTTGAATATTGTTCATCGGGCTCACAATAAGGAGCAGGTTATACCGTGGGTATAAATAAGTAGAATTATTAATTAATTATTAATTAATTCCTTGCACATCAGTCTACACTTTACTGGGGGCGTGTCGAACTCATATGTGCGCGGCTTTTCCATGTGTGGCGTAATCGTGCGCGGCTTACTGCCTGTAATTAACAGGCAGTGAGCCACGCACAATTACGCCGCGCATTGAAAAGCCGCACACATATGAGTTCGACACGCCCCTGTTATAATCACAAGCAACCATTTTTAAATATTCTTGATTTTGTCTTGGAACAATAAATTTCCAATAGGTAAAAACTTACTAAAAGCTGGCATTCTCTTCTCTTACTTTATTCCTGTAGTTTTAATATATCAATTTATTACTGTTATTACTTTATGTTAATGTTTATATGCTCTAACCTAACGTGACCCATAGTTGTGAAATTGAGATCTTACAGAAATTGATATGTTCTCATAATTTTTGGTGCAATGAGCAACAATAGTTTTATCAAACATTATAAAAAATGTTCAAACTTGGGATTACGACAATTATTACATAATTTGGGTAATCCCATGCATAATGTTTAAGTGTTAATAGATATATTTTATTTATACCCTAGACTAGAATAAGTTAATAAATGAAACTCTTGTTTAAATTCTTTAGAATATTACCTTCCCACCCTGAAAAAAAGCTCTTATCCCAAAATGAGACAGATATCATCCCTTGTTTGTTTCCTGAAAGACTCCACCCAACAACCCTACCCCCACCCCTACCTCACAAACTAGCAGATAGGATTCCTTTTTGAATACGTTAATTTGATATACAAGGCTGAGTCCATCAATGGTATGAACCATGCTTGAATATTTTAACTTAACTATCCATTGTCTTGTTCCTGATTGAAACAATTATTTGCTTCACTGGAGGAACAACTTAAGAATTAACATCGATATTCTACAGTGGTACCACCTTGAATTGAATGAAAGTAAATTATATAGCCCTACGGATATTTTTATTGACAATAATGCTCCAGATAAATAATAAATAATAAATAGTGACAATTATAAAGCACTTCTTTTAAGCTGAGCTTTTACACAGAAGTGCTTGATCCATTTAAAATGCTAAAAAGACTTTAACCTAAAAATACCAATCCAAAAAACCCACAATTTAAAGGCCAAAATTGCATCATAATAATTAAGGTCAAAGGTAAAGAAACTAAGAAAATCTATGCAAAGGAGAAACTACGAATAACTAGCAAAAACTATGCTAATTTGTTAATGAAAGTCAGTAACAATGAACCATACTTACATCTTAATAAATTAAATTAAATTTGATTGAAATGATTCTGTACTTATTAGGCTATTAACTCCTTCATCTCATAATCAGATGCATTAAATAAGAAAGTTTTCAGTAATGATTTAAAAGTTTCAACATTGCATGCAGAAACTACATTTCTAGGGAGCCTATTCATTAACTTAGGGCCAATAACACTAAAACTTTTGCCTCCATATGCAGACCTATGATTTGGTACCACAAGCTTAAGTGAGTGTCCATGGTGAGAATAAACAAAAAGTTCTTGCAAATATTGAGGTGATTGACCCACTACAGACTTATAAGATAAAAGTGCAAGTTTGAAAATCACTCTCTTTCTCACATTGAGCCAATGCAATTCCTTCAAGTCATTGTCCATGTGATCATGTTTGTATTTACCCATAACTGTCTTAGCACATGCATTTTGGATGAGCTGTAGTTGTGACAATAATCTCTGATATTCCAAAGTACAGACCATTACAATAATCCAAGCATGAGACTATGAGAGCATTTATGATGACTTTCAACTGATCTTTATTTAACAGGAAACGGATCTTGTTCACATTCCTGATTGTTCTGAAACACTTTTTCTTCAGCTCAGTAACTTGTTTTGCCAGTGATAGTTTTGAGTCAAAGAACACACCCAGATTTCTAAAATTAGATACAAATCTAATTGTCATTCCAGAAGGAAAATTTATGCCTTTTATTCTAATATTACTCAAGGTCCTGCTGCTACCCAGCACTGCAATTTGGGTTTTAGAGCCATTCAGTTGTAAATAGTATTGATCCATCCATGATTGAACTTTTTCAAAACATCTCCTAAGATCATAAACGAGGATAACGCTCTGTGATGTTGGCTTGAATGACAGCATAATCTGGTGGTCATCTGCATAACCCTCAATTGAAAAACCAAGTTTCTGAACAAATCTGTAAATTGAGCGTATGTAGATATTAAACAGTACAGGTCCAAGTACAGATCCCTGTGGCACCCCAAATTTTATTATTATTTCTTCAGAAACTTCATCATTTACTCGGACTCTTTGAGTTCGCCCTGTGAGAAAACTGTGAAACCATGAAAGAACAGTGCTTCTCAAACCAATCTCATTTCGCAAGATCTTCAATAACAAAGCATGATCAACTGTATCAAAAGCAGCTGACAAATCTAACATCATCATGACAGTACAGCTATTCTCATCACTTGCTACCAGCAAATCATTCCAAACCCTGATAAGAAGAGTCTCTGTACTGTGATTCTTCTTATAGGCTGATTGCTGTGGGCAGTCCAAACCATTCAATAACAGATGATCATTCAGTCTTCGAAGGACGACCCTCTCAACAAGCTTGCCCAAAAAGGTTAAGTTAGACACAGGTCTAAAATTCTTCAGGTTGTTTGGATCAGATGAATCATCTTTCAAGAGAGGTACAATATCTGCTCTTTTGACACCATCCATACTTCCTGTTAAGAGGGAGATGTTCACCAAATTAACGAGTGTAGGAATAATCAAATCTGTGTTTTCTTTGAAGAGTGAGTAAGGTAATAAATCATCTGGGGCACATTTTATCCCGCTCTCATTAACTATTTCCTTCACTTCATCAATATTTGTTGGTCTGAACTCATGGATTAGTTTCATTTGAGGAATCTCATCTTCTTGTATAGCATGTCTCAACCTCATGCCAGATCTTATTTTGTCTATCTTTTCTTGAAAGAAGGTATTGAATCGTTGAGCAAGTTCAAAAAGATTTACAGTATCATTTGGCAGTGGTTTAGTCTGATTCCTGTCGAGCACTTTATTTACAAACTTGTACAGCGTTTTTGGATTGCCCTCTGCCTTCTTGATCATATTTCTAAAGTATATCTTCTTTTTAGTATTAGCCATATCAGTACATTCTTGACAGAGATCTCTGTAGGCTATCAAGTGTGACAGTGATTTCCCTTTTGTCCTTTCTGCCTTTCTTCTCAGTTTACGAAGTTGTCTGTATTCAGCATCAAACCATGGGGCCTGGTTGACCACTGATATATTTTTTGTGGTGACTGGAGCATGATGGTCAAGTAATTGTCTTGTTTTGCTGAAGAGGTAATTGACTGAATCACCAAAGTTGCCTCCAGTGCCCTTAACACAGTCATTGAGAATTATCTTCAGAGAGTCACTAAATTGATCCTTGTCAATGTCTTTCGTTTTCCTGTATGAGATAGTTTTCATGAACTTGTTCTCATGTGTGACATTCAAAACACAATAGATGGGAAAGTGATCAGATCCCAAAGAATTGTTGCTATCAACAACAACCTTGGCACATTGAAGCTGGTCATGAAGAGAAAAAATGAACACTTGATCCAAGGACCGACCTGATAGGTGTGTTGGTTCAAATACATGCCTCTTCATCCCACAGGATTCAAGAATTTGCAGTGCTTGTTGATGGAGTTTGTTCTCTAGATTGTCAAGATGTAGATTCAAATCCCCAGCAAGTACAAGACAATCACATTTCAGCAATAGCTCTGAAAGTAAACTATCCAGCTCACTGTTGAATCTGGCACACAAACTGCCAGGTCTATAGACAACCAAGAAAATAAGTTTTGTGCCATTCACTGATTTCAATGATGTCGCTATGTATTCAAAGGTTTCAGTGCGCATTTTGCATGGGAAAGGTATCAAAGTCATAGAGGACCTATAAATGAGAGCAGTTCCACCACCAACCTGATTCTTCCTAAAATCATGAAATATTGAATATCCATGGCTCTTAATTGCAGCTGTTGTGGGATTGTTCTTATCTTTCATCCAGGTTTCACAAATAGCTGCAATGTCAACATTCTTATCTTTTATTGTCATCATGACTTTATCGATTTTTCCAACAATGGAACGTGGGTTGTATAGCATGAAATTGAGTCCATTGACAACTTGATCTTTTTTGATTTGGTCCAACTATTTTCTTTGATAAAAAAGGGATGGATTTTTTCAGTTTTTCTTGTTGCTCAATGAGATGAGGGCACTGGGGGTCATTGGCTGGGTGCTTATGGTCTGTGTTCCCAGAGTGAACACAATTGACACAAGAAGCTGTGAGCGGATCAGCTTTCACTGTGCAATTCCTAGTTTCATGGGTACCAGCACAGTGACCACATGTTGAAGCACTAGTGCAATCTTTACTGTGATGCCCAAATTTCTGGCAGTTATAACACCTGAGGATGTAGAAACTGTCATATATCTTACACACTGGTTGAGACCCAACATAAACCCTGTCTGATTGCTTTGATAAGACAGACCTGATGACATTGCTGACTCTGATTATGGCTTTGTAGTGGGATGGCTTTGATCTCAGAGGTACTACTGCAACAACATCAAATTTCTTGTCATCTGAAGAAACCTCTGATTCAAATAAAGCCTTTATTCCAGAATTTTGCCTCTTTATCATTTCTGCAAGTTCCATCTTCTCATATTCTCTTGCCAAGCCTACAACAGTGATTGTTGGAGTTCTAGCTGAAACTTGTTCAACAGCATGCTGGGGCATCTGGTTGGCAAGCTTGTTCTTCAGAGTTGTGGCATCAGCACGAGATTGGAGTATAACTGCTGTGTCACCTGATTTTTTGAGCTCAAAAGTGTTTAAAACCCCCAATCCATCATCGACACATGCTTTTTCCAATGTAGACTGATCCACTGATTTTCCTTGACCATCTTTCTTGATGACCATCATGTGCTTAAGGTTATCTACTTTCTGCTTATCACTCCATGGGTTTTTGGCTGCATCAGATGAGATAGTGGTTACTGAAGTTTGCTGCTCAGGCATAGGGGAACGAGGCTGAACAAATCCACTTAACAACAATTTCATCTCAGCCAATTCATCTCTGAAATCTGATTGCATTGCATCAATTTTCTTCTCAAGTATTTCAACACGCTCATTCTGTGAAATGGTGGCAATCTTCTCTTTTTCAGTTATACAATAGTTACACAAAAAGAAAAAACAGCCAAATTTCTTCTCAAATCCTCTTGTTTTGTTCACTGCAGGCAGAAGATGATTTGTGAAGGAAGAGTTGGCAGCCACACAACTTGCCTCATCATTACAACCAATAGCATGGAACTGATTTTTGCAACACCAGCATTGAATAGCATGGGTACTAATATCAATAGAACACTCACATGTATTGCACTGTCCATCTACAATGATATTGGGAGCAAGGATGCGAGGAGCTGCAGTGAAGGAAGGTGTTGCCGATGATGTTGTGGGTGAGTCAGGCTTTGACAGCTCACTACTTTCATTGGTTTTGGAACCAAGCCATTATCGCCATTGACCTGTAATGGAACTGAGGACTCATCAACCTTATCCTTTGGCTCCTCTCCCTGATTCATTGCACTCTTTGTATTTCAAAAGAAAACACAGCAAATTCTCAGGTCAAGGTGGACTCAGGATATGGATTTCAGGGTCCTCAGTTAGTTAATTTAATATGTGTTGTGTTGTAAGTTTAAAACAGATAATTTTATATTTTATTTATTTATATTATATGTTCAATAAAATGAAAATTGTGTGAGCTATAAATTTTAAATTTTGTTTGATTGAAATTTTGTTTGATTGAATTTGTTTTATTATCAGAAACAGAGAAAACACAAATCAAACATGGACCCCTGTCCCCCAACCCCATTAATGATGTTAGAATTTTTTTGCACTATCAGTGTTTAACAGGATTGCCACATCACCAGGATCTTCCACTGCTTCATAAGTTCAAAGATATGCAAGATGGAAAATTTCCAATACCCTAATATCCTCTACTGTGATTTCTAGCTTGTTAGCCTCTTATGGGCCTAGAGTTCCCACACATGCTGCATCACATTAATGCATTATAGTTGGAGCAAGAAATAAACCTTTGCCAATTTCTCTGGCCTAATACCATGTGTTGATTTTCCTGATTAACTTTGTTTATCCATGATTGCACCCCATGTCCCTGGGATGTGATTAAGCTGTCAGGACAAGAGCATCCTTTAGCTGAAGTAAAGTGTATCACCTGAAAGTTGAAACTATTAAAAATATACAGAATTGAGGTGGCCTGAATTAAATTGGATTGATTAAGCCGACAAGGCATCTCATGCATATTGACTAAGGATAATAGACTCTAGAGTCTAGGCCTTTATTAGAAATCATAGATTAAAATGCTAAGATCTCATATCCTACCCAGAAGCCTGGGAACACCCACTTTTTAATCTGGATAAGTCAATCAGTCCTCTCCCAAAACTAAAAATCGCCCAAGATTTATATCACTTAGCAAACCAACAAGTTTGTCTGCAAGGCTGAGTCCTTTCAGTATAACATCCTTCTATTTATACTCAGTTTTCCATCAATAAAAGATCTCAAAATGCTTTCCGAAAAGGGTACCATTTTAAAGAATGATTGAGAATTTATATTAGTATTATTTTATCTGATTTATTCACTGTTTTTTGATAAAGAAAATTTCTGTGAGCTTTAAATATTAATCATTTGTTTTACTGTAGGCCACTAGGAAATATAAGGAACCTTCTGACAATGCTGAAAGCATTATAAAATCTCCTATTTTGCACTTTCAGAACCACTGTACTTATGGACTCCATGACTGTTGAACTAGACTCACTGTAATAGTACACTTATCCTACAATGTGTTTAAAAGTTAAGAGAATGAGATGAAGAAATTTCAGAGAAATAAAGTCATCATTTATGCATTAAGATGTTATTCATCATCATTCAACAATTAGCTCCTTTATATATCTGTGCAACCTATTGTATGAAGAGTTATAGATAAGACTTCGGATTGGTCTACTCAGTCTCTAGACTGAGTAGACCAATCCGAAGTCTTATCTATAACTCTTCATACAATAGGTTGCACAGGTATATAAAGGAGCTACTGAGTTGTGCTGAGGGTCTGAGGAAAACCTTTAAAGCCAATAGTTAAGAATGGTAACAAGGTCACCCACCCAAGGGGATATCAGGGCGCTGGCAAGCGCACGCAGCCACGTTATGGGTTCTCCGGACGAGGGCATCTGCCCGAAGGGCAGATGCCCTCGGCCCGAAGGGCCGAGGGCATCTCCGAACGATCACCACCCCTGCCTGGAGGGCGGGGGTGCTGCCATCGGCCCGAAGGGCCGAGGGCAGCAGTCCCGGCCCGAAGGGCCGGGACTGCTGGCCAGACACAGTAAAAAGGCCAGGAGTACCAGCACGAAGTGCTGAAAGTCGTAGCGGGACCAATTTTCAAGTCTTGAAAAATGAGTTTGCCAGCGCCCAATATATAAAAATTCAGTGATTTGCGAAAATCGCGATTTTCGAGTCGCGTTCTAGACACGTTAACGAGCTCTGTTGGACACAAAAATTTGCACAGTTGTAGTCCATGGTATGAAGAACAATCCTGAAAATTTCATGAAAATCGACCGCACCGTTTTTCATAATAAATTATCAAAAAAATCCCATTTTGCCGAAAATTAGTGTTATGGACGGTACGACTCCTCCTCCTCCTCCTCCGACTACTACCACAAAACGGGAAAACACTTCACGGGAGAACCATAAAAGATAGAACCGTAATCTAAACGGCATATGAAACTTTAGAATGAGGTGCGTGCACTAGGGCATGTTAAAAATATTTTTGCCAAATCCTTAATTGGATAATTGACCAATTAAAGTAATTATCGCTTATAACTCAAAAAGTAAAAATGATAAGGACTTAAATCAAACGGTATCTTTTACTAGAGCCAAATTAGCGTTTTATGCGTTTAATTTGCGTACAGGTTCTCAACCGTCTAATGACATAATTGGCCAATTAAAGTAATTATCGTGTATAACTCGAAAAGTAAAAATGATAGCGACTTAATTCTAACGGCATCATTTACAAGAGCCAAAATTACGCTTTTACGTTTATCTTGGAGTGCCGGTTCTCAACCGCCTAATGAGATAATTGACCAATTAAAGTAATTATCGTGTATAACTCGAAAAGTAAAAATGATAGCGACTTAATTCCAACGGTATCATTTACAAGAGCCAAAATTACACTTTATACTTTTATCTTGAGTGCCGGTTCTCAACCGCTTAATGACATAATTGGCCAATTAAAGTAATTATCGTGTATAACTCGAAAAGTAAAAATGATAGCGACTTAATTCTAACGGCATCATTTACAAGAGCCAAAATTACGCTTTTTACGTTTATCTTGAGTGCCGGTTCTCAACCGCCTAATGAGATAATTGACCAATTAAAGTAATTATCGTGTATAATTCGAAAAGTAAAAATGATAGCAACTTTATTCCACCGGTATCATTTACAAGAGCCAAAATTACACTTTATACGTTTATCTTGAGTGCCGGTTCTCAATCGCCTAATGAGATAATTGACCAATTAAAGTAATTATCGTGTATAACTCGAAAATTAAAAATGATAGCGACTTGATTCCAACGGTATCATTAACCAGAGCGAAAATCACGTTTTACACATTAATTTGAGTACAGGTTGTCAACCGCTTAATTGAATAATTGACTGATTAAAGCAATTATCTCTACTTGTACTGAATGTAGTGAGTTTCTTGCCAAAAAAGAGTGATATGGATAGCCAAAAACAATTGAAATTGTTTGGGTTTCGCAGCCACTACAGTACCTAAAATTATACGATTAAAAGTATTGATATGAATTTTAATCGCAGCCCGGTCGTGGCGGTGCATTCTGGTTTCAAAAGCTAATCGATTTGAAGATTCACGTTTTCAAAGTTATTAAGGGCTAGAACGTCTAACACATTTCTGTGTTTAGGTACAGCTCGATCCTGACAAAGTCAAAGACGGATTTACACAATCAATTAATGCTGTTTTTCCATTAGTACAATGAAATTGTGGTAGTCTGCTACCACAGTGCACCGCCACGACCGGGCTGCGATTAAAATTCATATCAATACTTTTAATCGTATAATTTTAGGTACTGTAGTGGCTGCGAAACCCAAACAATTTCAATTGTTTTTGGCTATCCTTATTATTATATCAAACTAGCTGGCCCGTTCGACCTGCTAACACACAGCTAACTCGGCGCTACTATGCAGCACCTAATTCGAAAATTTTAAACACTACCATTCAAATTGATCGGATAGTATTTAATTTTACCGCATCAAAATATTCCTATTAGATCAAATAAATCGAATATTTCATTTTATGAAGGAGCAGTTTGGAAAAAAGAAATTCGTTGGTCACTCTTAGTCGTGCTAAACCATGTGAATTTTGTTCCGTTTTGATTGCAAGATGATTTCAATTCTGACAACTGATTCTCATAGTAACACTGGACAATTTTGTTTCTTTAAAATTTTTCTGGTCCAAGATCAATTCTTCGTAATCTGCTTCAGCTATATTCGACTCGATTAGATTGAACACTTTCGTAAATTGCTCTTAACGGTAAATTCTTGAACTACAATTACTACTGTTATCATTTTTGATCATTAAGACACCCCTGCCACAGTTTTATGAAATCAATCCATCTGGAATATCCTCCGTTATTCGAGTTATGTCAATTCTCAATCTTGACTTCGAAGTATAAAGAAAACGTCAAATGTTCAAAAACAACAGCACAACATTTAACAGTATAGTAGCGTAATAGAAAGCACTATCAAAGAACTGATTATCATCTGCACGTGCGAAAATTGGTTTCCATAGCAACGGCACCTCTTTTCTCGCTTTTGCCTTCGTTTCTCTTGATATCTTCTTGGCAAGCTCAAATTTAATTGTATACGGAATTACAGACAAACATTATTCACGTGTGACTTTACTTTATATATAAGATTATATGCAACAGAATAGTCAGTTCAATAATTTTGTGATGTAAAAATTTTGAACAAGTACATTGGGTCCTTGCGAATCCGCCGTCAATTATGCTGAATTCATATTGTAACACAAGAAAACGCACCAATCACCATGTAGAGGGGCTTGCCACCCTCTGGCAACATTAAATTATAACGGCTCTGTTACATGGTCACTGCAACAGATAATTAATGAATTAATGATTACAGATGAACCTAGATTATACATACACGTAATTCATGACAACCCTGTATAAAACTTTACAACAAAACATAATGATAATGTAATCTGGAAACTGAAAAGTGCAAAATCACAGCCGTAACATAAACATACAATGCAGACTAATGTATCAGATCAGACAATGACAAAACGATCCGAAGTTCCGGCGAACAACGAAATAGGAACTAGAATTACTAGCCACCACCCAGTTGATCACATAAACTCATTAACATTGTAGTTGTGCCAGTGTCTGAGCAAACACGCAGGTTTGCATTGTATGAAACTCTTGAGTGTACTGTATAGTTTGTTCTTCTCAAATTTCTGATTAATAAGTTTATTAATCAACAGCTTGACATCATTAATAAATACATTACTATTAGACGATGATTTGCATATTCTAAACAATTCACCTTTAAATATACCATATGCTTGTTTAATAGGTATGTTTGACCTAAGATTAGGTAAACTTACGACTTGGAACTTAAATTCACGCCGTTTGTCATACAGTTTAGTGTCAAAGTGTCCATTGTTAACGCTAATATCTAAGTCTAAAAAGGTTGTGGACTTTTTGTTCTCATTAGTCATTACAATTTCTAAATCATTTGGGTAAATACTATTACAAATTACATCAACTAAACTACTTGGGATATTGGGTGTATTTAGATCATCAATATATCTGCTGGCAAACTTCAGAAAATGGATGTACGACTCTTTGTTGATGACACCCTTTGAGATGAAATCATGCTCATACCAGTGGAGGAATAGGTCCGCCACTAGTGGGGCACAATCACATCCCATAGGGATGCCAACAACTTGCTTGTACATTCTTCCTCTGAATTTGACATAGATATTATCTAAAAGAAAACTAAACAGTTCTTTCACTTCGTCTAGCTTAAATGTCCAGCAATTTTTCTTCTTAACTGACGTCCATGAAGCATGGTAAGACTTGTTAATGGAAACAAACTCTGCTTTCTTATCCATGAAACATCGATCTAACAAATCATTAATCTTCTCAATAACTTTACCATGGGGAAGATTGGTGTATAGCTTTTTGAAATCAAAGGAATACACCGACCTTGCTGTACTAGAATTATTGAGATAATTAAGGTGAGATAATGTTGTATCTTTATTCTTAGCTACCCAGTAACCTGATGTGTTTTTGAAATTAAATTTAAAACTATCCATATATTTAAGTGTCCTATCAGTTAACTTGAAAACACCAGTTAATATTTTGGCTAAGATTTTCAAAGAAGACTTAATACCTGCTGCTATATAGCGATAATCTATTCTGGGTTTATGAAATTTTGGTAACATATGTATAAATGGTAAACAAAAATCATTTACGGGTATATTAAATCTATTACAAAACTGTGCATGTTTCTTGACAATTTCTTCCTCGTGATCATTACAAGATTCATAAGCTACAGTATTATTAAGTTCATTAGAAATGTTTTCCAAATAGAATTTCTTACATGTAAAAGAGACATTATTACTGGCCTTATCCACACTACTTATTATAAAGTGTTCTTTCAGAGTTAGTAAGTCATTTTTCTCTGAGTCGAGAATGGCTTGCTTACGTTTTGGGCAAATGTCAAGATCAAACACTTTGCTCTTAACTTTGTCCAGAACAACTGCCTTCCACCCATCAAAAAACTTCTCACTAACACTGAATTTTTGGCTCAGTTTTTTGACATAACTATTAATATCATTCATAATACTCTTGAAAATCGCATGCTTATTACGATATACAGGTTCAATAAAGGAATAACCTTTCTTGAAAAGTTTTCTTAGTTTCTTATTACTAACAACATTTACATTACCAGTTATGACATGACCAACCGCAGGATCAATATAATCACTATAAAGATTACAATAACATTTGACCTGACTTAAGTTATTATCATCATGTAATATGTTCTCCTTATAGTTAATTACATTCCCTTTGATTGATCTTTCGTAGCTATAACAGACATTGAACTTAAATTCAGGGTTGCTGTACTTCTTACTTAAGTGTTTGGATGGGAAATACTGCGTACAATCAATATCATTCAGTAAAGAATTCATGTCCAAAACTTCTATTTCTTTTGATATAAACCTTAGGGGAATAAAATCCGAGAACTTATTGTCAGGTTTGTCATTAATCCTGTAATTATCCAACCTGTAGTCATTAAAGGTCACTGAACGTGACTTATAATGATTACAGAGGTCTATGACTATCTGACAACAAGTCTTTGTATACATACACGACTGAGACAGTTTATCAAAAGCGAAATTACCTAGGGTGATAAGCTGTTTATTATTAAGACTACAAACAATTGTTCTAATATCTCTTAATTTACCTGCCATGAACTTATAAATTATTGATTCAAAAATACGAGAAATATCATCATTCTGAACTCTAATATCCCCGGTATTACGAACTTTTGACCCTCGTTTCGTTCTTGTTGATAGACGTTTAGGGAAGAGTTTGTAGATACACGAACCTTCCATAAACTCCTTTTCAATGCTCGTTAAATAATATGGTTTTTCAAGTCTATCATTGAGTCCGTAGGGAAACAATGTGTTTAGATTGAGAATGAGTTTGTCCTCTCGATCCTTCAGAGCAGTAATAAGACTCTTTCGTTTGGTCTCAGGGTTAACATCCTCAGTCTTGATCATACATAAGGGTGTTATCCTGAGTTCTGAAGGCTCATGAACTTTGGTGAAGTGATGTAAGACGAAAGTAGGTTCATTTCCATTCCTAATACCAGACCTATGCTGAATACATCTCGTATTTACTGAATTGATTGTTTGTCCAACATACTGGAATGGGCAATTCTCGTGGGCACACCGTATTAAATACAATATACCTGTGGACTTGCAGTTAAGGTTTTCCGAAACTCTGAACTGTTCTCCTGTTACCTGATTATAGTAAACTGGGTCAGTGTTCAAAAAGCCTTTCTTGCAGGTCACACAACTACCACATGCAGTTATTGGGCTCTCAGTATCTGTAGTTACTCTACTGTTCTCTGAATCAGCATCACCAATAATACCTACTGAGTCAGGAACAATGCTAATGGGGTTATCAGAATCACGTGACGAGTCACCAGACTTAACTGTACCACTACGTAGTCTCATCTGTTGTAGACGATTGGAGTGTCCTAAAAGTGTACCGGATACACCAGCGGCTAGAGGTAGCGCGAAGATCAGCAGCCACACCCTATTCAGCATAATGTAACACAAGAAAACGCACCAATCACCATGTAGAGGGGCTTGCCACCCTCTGGCAACATTAAAATAACGGCTCTGTTACATGGTCACTGCAACAGATAATTAATGAATTAATGAGTTCGTGAATTAATGAGTTCGTGGAGGATTTCATTGAGCATTTGTAATCCAGGGAAGTCTGTCAATTTGATGAACTGGTAAACAAATTTGTTTGAATTTGCCACAGATGCATGGTAAATTCACGTGAACTGTACCACTTTTCAGATGCTGCCTTTGTAGCTCACAAACTCAGTCGGTGATATAGTATCTTTCTCACTAAAATTCATTCATAATTAATCAATTTATTTCATAACTTTGTAAATCAATCAAATTTGAGGATTTGTAAAAGTATGGCCAAAGTCTTTGTCAATCACGTCGATGGATACATTGGTCAACAACTTTCTGAGATAATAAACAGTCTAACATACTAACTGTAATTTTGTTTTAGAAATGAATCGATTTGCTGGTTAATTATAATACTGTAACTGATTATTATTGATTTGATTCAGAAGCATGATATGAGTGATTATGACAGTTTGAAAGTTGAAACCCTTGCTCATTGTCCAAGTGTCCATTTATTGTCCATTTAATTGGTTTATTGTATTATGTTACACATTAACCGGTTGCACAGTGCATGCAATTCTCAATTCCAGCCATATTTTGGATTACGATCGTGTTGTCAAATCGGGTAAAATAAAAACACTGCCATCTTATCTTGAAATGAGGTCCAAGCCCCCTCTTTGTTTTAAAATAATGAAAAGATGAAGATAATTTTGATCTTGAAATTACTTCTGAGATATTCTCCAAGACGGTGGTTGGTTCAACAGTGGAAGAGCCCATTGACGATGACGAGGATACACAGAAAAGCCAAATGAAGTATGAAGTTGTGGGCACTCTGCTTGACAAGGATGCATCATATCCCCCATGTGTCACAGAAATAGTAGAGGTTGTACTTTTTGTTGTGAATTTTATAAATTTGTGTCCATTTATTTATGATTATACTAGCAGGCCCGTTGGGCCTGCAGACACACAGCTCACTCGGCGCTGCTACGCAGCACCTCGTTCGCAAATATTGAACACTACCATTCAAATTGATTGGATAATTTTTACCGCATCAAAAAATTGCAATCAGATCAATAGTTATGCGCAACGAATTTTATGAAGGAGCAGGGTGAAAAATAGTTCGACGATTAGTCTCAGTAATTGTGCTACATCATGTGACTTTTGTTCCGTTTTTGTTCCGCAGGATGATGTTAAATCTGACAACTGATTCTCATGCTGACATTGGACAATTTTTTTCATATTGACCCGGGCCAGGATCAATTCTTGGTAATCTGCTTCACCTATATTCAACTCGAATAAATTGTACACTTTTGTAAACCTTAGATTGCTCTAAGCGTTCAATTTCAAAATTACGGTTACTACTGTTATCACCGACTAAGCATTGATTATAGACCGAACTCTGTCACAGTTTTATGATAACAATCCATCTGAAATATCCTCCGTTATTCAAGTTATGTCCATTCTCCATCTTGAGATCTTGAACTTGAAGTAAAGAAAACGTCAAATTTCCAAAATCTACAGTACAGCATTTAACAGTAGAAGCGTGTTAGAAAGCACTCGCATTGAACTGATCATTATCTGCACGTGCACTAAAATTGGTTTCCATAGCAACGGCACCTCTTTTCTGCCGTTTGCATTCGTTTCTCTTGATATTTTGTTGGCAAGCTCAAATTTAATTCGGTGCGGAAGCACAAACAAACATTATTCATGTGCTCTTACGAAATTATAATTAAGACTAGTAGGCCCGTTAGGCCTGCAAATACACAGCTCACTCGGTGCTGCTACGCAGGGGGGGGGGGGCCAACCCCCATAAACCCCCGGTGGATATCGAAAAATGGCAAATGGGGGTTTAATTTTTGGGGGTTTATGGGGGTTTATGGGGGCTTAATTTAGTTAAATTTTGCTGTTTTATGACTGATTTTGTTCACGATTTTTGGCATTTTACGGAATGGTACCATTTTTGTTGATGATTTTGGCCTTTTTTTGAAATGGTACCATTTTTGTTGATGAATTTCGGCCCTTTTCTGTAATGGTACCATTTTTTCAGCGATTTTCAAGCCTTTTTGAAATGGTACCATTTTCTGTTGCGCATTTTCGAACCTTTCCTAAAATGGTACCATTTTCGGCCATTTTTGAAATGGTACCATTTTTGTTGACAATCTTAGACCCTTTTTGAAATGGTACCATTTTTTTGTTGGCAATTTTCAAGCCTTTTCTGAAATGGTACCATTTTTTGTTGACGATTTTTGGCCTTATTTTGAAATGGTACCAATTTTCATTGAAGATTTTCGACCTTTTTCTGGAAAATTAAACCCCCATAAACCCCCAAGTGGATATCGAAAAAGGCAGATGGGGGTTAAATTTTTGGGGGTTTATGGGGGTTGGCCCCCCCCCCCTACGCAGCACCTTGTTCGCAAATTTCATATCAACTGAATACTTTTTACCGCATCAAAAAATTCCAATCTCATCAAAAGTAACAACGGATCAACGTATTCAAAACAGCATTAAACAGAAATGAACGCGCGCGCACAATATGTTACCATAGCAACGCGCGCGCATATATCCATACTGCACGTGCACACTTCAAAATGTGTCTACAAAAGGACAAAAGACGTTACTACGTACAAAATAGTACAGAGGTTGCGAAATTATATTAGAGATTAGTTTATATAGTTGTTTAATGTTTATCCCAGATTTTTCTTGATCTTATTATAATTGTATAAACAGTAGACATATCGTAACAAAAATACTAAAATAACGCAAATTTGAAATGACGTCATTATGATAAATATTTTTGCGTCTATAACTTTCTTGGTGACCGAAGGGCTTCGGCCTCTCAAGAGTTTGTGTATAAATTGTGTCGTGGGGGTCCTATAGCCACCGACGATCGGGTTGATTTATTAACTATCCAAAAGACTTTGACCTTTTACTAAGACAAGGACCAAGAACTTATAAAAAACAGTTTTTGTAATTATTGAATGTATAGTTTACACTCATAATCTCATACATAAGCAAAATACCATAAATTTTGACGGCATGCCATGTGGCACAAGTAGAGCAAAGGCTAAGAAAAAACTAACAAGCCAGATGCTTCTGCCGTCCCGTGTTCATACATGTATATGAGTAAGATCCGTATTTGGGGTACCGGTTAAGCCCTCAGGGCTTAGAAATCATATGATGGTAAGTAAATCAAACCACATAATCAAAAGAGATGCCAATAAATTAAGGCACGTGTCCTTACGAAACAGCACTCATAACATGAATAAACAAATCATGAGCAGACGCTCACCTCCTTTTAGCGTGATGTCGTTTGAATGGCTCAATTTCGAGCGATTCTACTACCGATCAATTTACCAATTTCACTCTTACATTGCTGGCTATTGTCCCAGGGTAACAACTCTGACGACGTTCTGACGGCCATGATGCAGTGTGACGTAGTAGTGTGGGACATTTCCTCCACTGAGTCTCAGTCCGAGGACTGCCTCCTCGCCTGCAATGCTTTGTATTGTTACGCTCAGTCATTTTAATATGAAGACAGTTATTTATCACTTAGCCGGCGTAATCGCTCGCCAAATCGCGTGGTTTTCGATGATCGAACCATCTGATTTTCTCCGGTCGATACGCCCTATATTTTACATGTAACGGGTGATAACTAAAAAATGGGACTCTTCTTTAAAAGAAGCCCCATGCCTATCTTTGAAAGAAGTAACATAATCAGGTGGTCAAAAGTTCATTTAGGGCATCTAATTTTGCTCTGTATCACTCATTACTCGTTATTCAGCTAGCTTTGTATATGGTTGCATGAACAAGATATGCAGTTGAAATTTCATTCGTACAGTTTTCCTGATACCATAAAAACCGTTAATAAAGTCCCAGTTTCTAGTTAATACCCGTTACTCGAAACATATCACCTAGACCTTGACTAGACAGCAACATCAATTGATACATATGATACATTAATGGATACTGTAATAAGAGAAACCCTCAATTTACCAACCTGCATTTGATCCACTGATAGTTGATGAATCTTTCAGCTTTGCACGAGCAGATTGCCAACTTCAAAGCTCCCAAAACTTTCATCTGCTTGTCCACTGTAATGACTTGGTGTAAGACTAAGCCCAATGAACCGGCAAGCGTTCCTTAAATTAGTTATTTCAAAGATGATGATTATTAAGTACCGTATTTATTAGCGTTGCTAGCAAATAGAGTGCATTTTCAAAGATTACTTTTCTGTAAGTTTTTCTCATCATAAAATCATAAGGACGAAGAATTACCAGTTTTCCAGAAATATTGTGGGCTTCTTTTGAAATTGCTTTCAGTGATACGTTTGTCTTAAGTTTTGACACTCTAATTATTGAAATTGTTCTAGGCAATTGAGGTTAGTAAGTTAATTATTGAAGAAGGAAGGTAATTCATGTTGTTATGTCCAATATGCCTGTGTTGTCATTTAGACATTGTGATACTTAGCTACTTTGCGTTTCATCGGGTAATAACGGATGAAACGCGAAGTAGCGGTTATGAAATGAAGCATCCAATGTAGTAGCTATAGAAATACAAGTAGAATTGTATTAAGTGCATGAGTTTTAACGTTTCTGGGTTGTTTTCTCAGTCGTTACAAAAATTAAATCGTAAAATCGGATGAGAACAAGAATTGCGCCTGCACCGACACAATTATTGTTGTTCCCGTGGACCGTATGCAGCCGCTTAATTTCCCTCCCCCGCGATGCTTGATGTCTTGTAACTCAACATTTTGGAAATTCTAGTCTTAACGACCTGGGCAACATGCGGTATTTGAGTATCATGCCATCGTGTATTTCGAAATCTAACTGCTGAATTAAACTTATTACTGAAAATTTTGTGACCTGAATTAAAACCTTTCTGATGAACTGATTGGGCTGTACAGGATCATTTTTTGCTATCAGAAAACTGAAGATAAGCTAAGAAAATAAAAATTTGAAATTTGCCTATAGTGGGGCTTGAACCCGTGACCTCTAGCGTGCCAGCACTATAAACTCTGACGCGCTAACCGATTAGGCTACAAAGTCGTGAAATTACATGTTAATTTACCAGCAACAATACGTAAAATTTCAGTTTTTATTGTGATATTGATTCAATTTTCCACATCATTTCTATTGAATAAGTCAAATTTAGCCTTCTTCACATTTACTCAGTCAATATCTTTTTTGGCGAAAAAAATCGGTTTTTTGTGTTTGAAATCGTCGAAATGAAAATCAATTTCCAGGACATTAGATTTGGTCGATATGAAAACTTTAGTGACTGGGAATGTGGCACGGATGGGCCTGGTCAACGTATAAGATTAAAATTTTTGACAACCGAAAGCTTCATGAATTAGGAAATTTGTGATTTTGAAGATTTGCGTGAACAGGGGACGGACGGAGGGACGAGGGACGGAGGGACATTTTCGCGACTGATATTATAAAGGAGTAATCCGGGCACTTTCCAGAAATTACAGTAGTTGTATTGCAAACCTCGACCTGATATACACATATCCTATTTCTCACCTTCCCAAACCACGATCTCTGCCAACCCTCTCATTTGCCTTTTTGTATACACAAAAATGCCAATGGGGATGAGAAAAATGCATTTATGAATCACACTTTCAGAATGCATATTTTAAGTTAGAATTTTTGTGAGTGAAGCATCCCCGAAAGCTCTTGAAGTTCCACCGGATAACCCTTTCTGCGATATGTCAGTTATCACATTCGAGCGGATTTTGATAACATGATCAGGCATTTGCCAACTTCCGAAGTTTATTTTTCATTGTTTCGCTTGTTGCACACTTCCGAGCCACGCTTTTCTTTGCTACACTCTTCCCTCTCTCCAGGATGAACCAGAACAGCCATTCACAGAGGAAGATTACAGGAGGAGAAAACCTCATCCTAACTTCAAAAACGAGATCAAGTAAGTTGAAATTATAATTAAGCTGAAAGGAGACGCGCACTACGCAGATGTCCTGAGTACGCCCAGTCAAACTCACCAAAACGTACCAAATCATAATTTAGTGTTCTATATATACTGAATGAAACCATCGGAAACTAATTTCTATTGATTGGTTTAACATGAGCCTGTTTTCAGTGTGGAGAAGCAAGTTATCAAGCTTGGAAAAACGGTAAGAACCTTGCTGTTCAAGCGACACAAAATGAGCCGGTCTTTCGTGTTTTTCGTTTAAATGTAAGGCGCAGTGTCACTGTTATGAGCTACTGGCAAGTATTTTGCGCGGTTGCTATGGCAAATTATACTCGCGCGCGCGACGTTATTTAACTCGACGTGATCTCCATGACTGAGATTTCACTCAATCGATCTCTCGATAACTGGTCAAGTGTCAACTGCAAGACAAAGAAAGTTCAAAATAATGGGGTGCCCCGAAGATTAGCAATATGCAGAGAAATGGGACCCGATACCGTTAAACCAGTAATAATCAAATCGTGACAGAATTTTACATTTTCAACGAGTACAAGAATAGATTATCTAATCGAAATCTCTCAGGATAAGACGCAGTTCCTGACCTATGTTGTTGCTTCGGGACTTCCCTACGGAGGGAAAGAGGATATCTTCCACTACTTTTTCAAGGTTTTGCTAAGTTACAAATGCGCTGTCTCTTATTCAACTTGTACGCGCTACGTTCCAAATAATGAAAAAACAACAGCATATGCCCAGTGACTCAGTGAGTCTAAATCATAGTGAACCATTTCAATTAAATATAAATCATAATTCACAGCAGCGTTAACTCACCTTTCCGACCAGGTAGCTTGGCACGGCAACACGGAGGCTCTGAACATCATTGGAACCGGAGATAACATCATCCCAGCCATCCACGTCCAGGACCTGAGTAACGTGGTGGCGTCCGTTGCGGACTCCAAGCCAAAAACCCGGTACATTGTGGCTGTGGACGAGTCCATGAACTCCATGACAGAGATTATAACGGTTAGTTGCACGGAATTATTAGAGCTTCCTAATACCCTCATTCACCTAAATATGAAATTATGCAAATTGTTATTAGCGCATTCCCAGCCATGCTCTTAGCGAAATAAATTTACCTTGTACCCTGGGATGAGGTAACTCTCCAAATTGCACAATTCGGGCAATTCGCTACCTAATTGTTTAGAGAATTAAAGATATCTGTAAATGTAAGGAAAACTGTTTCTTTTTCGTTTGATCTTCAATTTCTAATTTACTTCATTTTCTACTTTGGGATCAAAAACCTTTGTTTGCTTGATCATTGCATTATTAGTTGAAGATTATTTGAAGATTATACCAGCATAGCACTTCAACCACCCTCTTCCAGAATTTTCAGCCCCCCCCCTCCCTTTTGCTCTGAGGTGAAACCCACGCGCTTACATTGCCTTCATTCCCTACCTCAAGAATAGGAAGCCATGATGAATCAAGAGTGTAACAGTTGACTTGTTTCCACTCTTCGCTCATGCCTAGCACCCTCATCCCTCATACCCAGACCAATTATACTCCGTAGACCGTACATTAATAATGATAATAGATGAGTGATCTATGAGGTAAGTACCTACCTGGACTAAAAGCACAGCAGTGACAGCCCCCACACCCGGGGAAGTTGTCATTGAGGCCGTTGGTGTACGTTTGCCCATCGTACCGCTCACACATCGGTGCGTCTCTTGGCTCGAAGTCTTCAGCCACATTTGCAGTTTGCCAGTTTCTGTCTTCAGTAGTGTAATCATAACACGCAAAATGGTCAGTGGCTTCTGAAACGTCAGTAGTGTCAAAAGGAGGAAACTGAAGCCCTAGATAGCATCATGCGTCATGTGATAGATAACACAGTGATACGCAACGAACATTCTATTAGTGTCGAAATTAATCAAAATCAATTTATTTTTTGTCTGCGGTAATGAATCAATGAATCAATAATTCATCATCAACGTCTGTGAGCCAACTGTATTCGGTAAGTTAGACCCGTAGCCAGAATTTTTCGAAGGGGGAGAGAGGGGGCAGTTCCAACGGCCTTTCCCTGGCTAAGGGCCTGCTGTAAGCTCTAGTAAATGTGATCTTACGGCTTACCTATGATGACGAAGTTCAGGGACATGATGGCGAGCAGTATACTAGCAGTGCTTAGCGTCATTTTACTTCCTTCCTATCCGAAAGATCTGGCTGTATGTCAACTTTCGATTGGGTTACATTCCATCGACCTATAACCTATTTCATACGAATTAATTTTGGTTCATTATTGAATTCAACTCAACTACAGCAGATGATTCAGTCGGGGGATAATGGAAATAGTCTGTGACCAATAAGTTGACAAGAGGTCGAATAAAAGACCCAAAATCACTGCCTTGGTAACAGACAACGGTCCAAGATATCGATTGTGCTATTATTGGTATCACTCTTATTTCAATCAGTACCGTCCTATTCACTGATCAGAATAAAAAACACTGAAAAAAGTGACACGAAAGCCATCAATGATCGAGGAAGAACATGCGATTCGAGGAACTATTCATAGGTATAGCTCGAGGAACTCTCCCTATATGTGAGATTGAGAATAGGTAGATATGAGTGTAACTAGTTAAGAAGATGAACTTTCTATTGATCTTACAACTTATTAAATTAAAACAATGTTCTTCTTTCTTTAAACAATGTTATAGTAATGGACCAATGGTCTAGTAATGTTCCATTACTTAATTGGCCCTTTTAATTGTTCACATGAAATTCAGTGTGGTATATAGAAACAAGAACCTCAGAATATAGCGGTTGATTTTTTAACTTTTTCAGAAATATGACGAAAAAGGTGGTGACGTAAATTGTAACAATTAATTGTTACAATTGAAGATTTTCGTCACCACCTTAATCGTCCTATTTCTGATAAAGAGGATGCAGTAAATCAATTTTCACTCATAATATGCCGCGAAATGTCATCAAATCGTATAGGATAACCACGAATCACAGCCACACCGTTGGCTGCAACGTTTAATATCGCAGTATATTGAAAATTAATGAACACTATCAACACTGGAAGGTTAATCTTACGATACCAGGAATTTGAGTGTTAACGTATTATGCTGAGTGTGGTTATGTGTGTCAAAGATACAAAAGGTTACATGATAGCAATGAAATGAACACTATTTAAGCGGCTAGATTGTTTACTGGAGACAGTTGAGTAGTTACGGGCTGTTAGGTGCCCCACACACACACACACATACGAATCAAGAGACTGCTAGTAACTCTCAGTAAGAAGTGGGAGGATCCATGCTAATTTCAACACAACCGAAGTCATAGTGACATGAGGTAATGAGCGAATAATGACCCAGGAAGGATTGTAGGTATGAGATGGCCAATTTGCCAACCCAAACCTACAATTACCTAAACTGAGTACACATTTCAGAGCATCAGCAAGAACCTGGGAACTGGAAATGTGATGAACATTAGTAGAGAGGAGGCTCTCCTTATTCCTGAGATATCTCAACGACTTTTCGATATCCTGTCAGTAAACCTCAGGATGGAAGCTTCCTGGATCAAAGAAGGAGCCAAGTTTGAGTGGGCTTCCGAGGTGAGTCTTTTCATCTTATTTCCCTTGGTTTGTACGTAATTGCAGCTCCCACAAGATCAAGAAGTCTTGTGGAGAAGGCTGCTTAAATAAAGTTTGACACTAAGAGAGTTTTGACTCCTAACAAATTCCAAACATATTATGCACTACAATGGTCTAGTTAATGTGACTACTCCTCCTTCCCCTCATGCTGACTCCCCTGACAGAGTGGAATAACCGAGAACATGACGAGTGTTGTGGAGGAGTACAAGAAGAGCCGGGGTCTTCTCCCCATCCGAATCTGTGTTCTGGGACCCCCTGCTGCAGGGAAATCACTGGTAGCTTCCCAGCTCTGTCAGCACTACAAGCTTCACCACCTCAAGATTGCTGATGTTATCCAGCAGGCTATCGAGAAACTCGAGAGTTATATGTGCCACTTGGCCGGGTTTTTAAATCATAAGGTTCACACTATCTTGCCAGCTTTGCATTTTCTTGCAGTACGTGAGACATGTGTTTGTTTTCATTCCTTAAAAAGTAAAAGAGTGAAAAGTTCATTCCTTTTTTGACGGAAGTGACCCTAGTCTTTGACCATATAAGCGAGAGAAATTGAGAATATCGATGAATTTTCCTACTAGAAATTTAATTATCGTAGGAGAAGCAAGCTGCTCGGGCCGAGTCTCAAGACGGAGATGAGGACGACGAATCAGCTCAACAAGCTCAGGAAACTCTAGATCTTCTCAATGAAAGCAAACAGGAAAATAACGGTAAATGCGATTACATCGCAGATGGAGCTCTATTCGATAATAACACATGTCATATTATTTTGTGATGGTTTATTAGCAATAGCATGACCATTTGGTGCTTCAATGCTTCATTTGTTGCCATAGAAGCTCTATCATCAATTGGTTTAGGGTGTAACGTATGTAGATTGTAAAACAGTAGAACATCACAAACATCTGGCTTTTCTGTGTAGCCATTGAGTGGTATGTAGATGTAAGGTTTATTTTACAACAAGATGCAGCAGTCCGAAATAAGCACATCGCTGAGAACATTAAGATGTAACTTAGTGGCATTGACCATTCACACTACTCCATTTCGTCAGATCGCTACGAGGATCAGTATATCATCCAGTTCTTCATGGAGAAACTGATGTCTATGCCTTGCCAAAACCAAGGCTTCGTCCTCGACGGCTTCCCTAAGACCTACAGCCAGGCAAGGGAATTGTTCGGTAACAAAGATGAACCCGAGGATGAGGAAGCACCTAAACTGGAGTTCAACCCTAAGATAATGCCAGGTTTGTGGTTTGTGCATGTAGTTAAAAGGCATGTCTCATTGCCCTACCTCATTACCCTACCTCATTACCCTACCTCATTTCCTTACCTTTTTACAACTCCATACAGCCGTAACTTTTAAGCTGTTTACTTAGAGCTGTAATTTGAGGCACGGCTATTATTGACTTTAGGATCACTGGCACCAGGTAAGGAATTAGGGTGCCTGGGTACTCATTATCATAAGGAGCTACCTCATCTAAAATGAACCCTCATTCAATTGGACGGTAAACAGTAACACTATTCATATAGTTAACAATAGTTGATAAGTACTTCAAAATGGTGATGACCGAGTGCACTGTATTCGATACAGGTAGTAAATATTCATGAATAAATAAATAAATAAATGAATTTAGAAATTCCATATACTACAAGTCCCTCCAAGAGGCTAGGCCTTATAATAAACTATAAAGTAATTTTCTGGAAAAAGCGCTTGAGGACATCAATAGAGAAATAATACGAAAGTCGAAAATCTCAAATGATCAGCTAACAAAAATACAGTATGATCTAATGAGACAGAGAAAATAAAATGGAAATACTGACGTTCACCTATGCAAATTGGAATTACACGTAACGGCACTTAAGCACTAAATTTGGTGGACTTTTGTCCGCAATGAGCCCAAAAATTTCCGAGTCCATGTTAAAAGGTTCGATGGACTAGCAGTGATCAGCTGCCAGCTGTGGATCCGCCTGAAATTTACTGCGCACAGGCGGGCAACCAGTTCACAAGAAAAAAAATCTCCGCAAAGTTTTGGGCCCGTGGCGTACAAGAGTCTACCAGTTTTAGAGTCTATAACATGGCTTGCTAAGCTGCTAATTGCGGCCCTAGAAGTAGGAGACGTAAACATCCCAGTCGTTAACCCTGTGTGTCTGGTAAAAAAGACAGGGTCATCATTTATTCATAACTCTTGACTTATAAGCGAATGATATTATGGAGGATAATAGATTTAACCGCAAGCAAAATCCGCGTTATATAAAGCACAATGATCTAACTGTCATGACCGGGCCGTGCTACGAAGGATCAGTTCCCAATCGTTTAATAACAAATCTAAAGCAACTTCCGCTGTACAGTACCGCTACTTGATGCTCAAAAAACAAAGAGTGCGGCAAAGATTCTTAGATCCTCTCTGACTTCTAGACAGAGAGATTCTGCGGAACGAGATTTTTCTGCCGATTTAAGGATTTTGTTGTTCTATTGTCTTCATGAAGACAATAGAACTTTTTATTTTTTAAACTACTTTACTGACCATTGACCAATAACGATGATTTTCTCCTCTCAAAATTTGAGGCAATGGATGTGAAAGTATGAAATATGAATGATAATACGTATTTTCGGAATTCCAAAATCATTTCATAGCACTGAAATTTTTAAAATTCATTCTGGAATTTTGTTCCATAAATGTCAATTGTCAGCAATCGAATTTACATAAGCAAACTGTATAAAAGTACCTCCCACCGACCAGCATTCGATGATATTATTTGAGTATTTGACCCCAATGAGAATGCCGGCTTCCTCAACAGTCAGCAAGCTTTACGATTAAAGTTTGTACCCTAAGCATTTCACAATTATAGGCCACCTGCTTAGGTTTTCCTGGCGAATGCTTTGTATCACAACGAGTGGGAATTCAAATTGACTCTACGAGTCATCCATCCCCCCTCCAATGCGCCTGATTATCCAATTACTTGGTCACAGAATAGATAATTATACTCGAACTTGCTTATTTGCCCCGTATTTGCTTCTTTGGATGTCCCTTTGAAAAGACCCTCCTATAACAGTGTGAATAACCTAATGATCAATGGTCAATGACAATTGGAGATTATATGATAGTGAAAGCCGAGGGATACAATTACTAGATCTCTAGATAATAGGTACCTGAGTAGGTAGGTGCCAAAAGATCCTAAATCCTTAAATCCTTAGAATAACTAGATCTCTAGATAATAGGTACCTGAGTAGGTAGGTGCCAAAAGATCCTAAATCCTTAAATTCTGAGAAGAGGTGTAAACGTTGAAGTTTATTGTAACGTTGAAGTTTATTCCATTTCTGGACCTTCACAAGAGAGAGAAATATGGCGTTACAGTATTACCTGAGAAAGCAAAACTTACTAGAGAGCACCTCTGCACCTTTTATAAACCTTTGGATCGCAATGGAGTTAGCAGTACACATAATCAAACTTTTTGAACATCTAGGGTTCCTTTTATCAGGTACCATTGTTCAAATAAGAAAATCTATTTCGAAAAACAGTGATGACGAATGAACCACTTTATAGCTTTATTAATCCCAAACTCCAAAGAAAGAAGAAATAAGAGTTATACGGTGAGGAATGTGGAGAAATTTTATAAGCCGGCATTGTGGCACAGTGGGGCGTGACATAATAGCTTTATAATAGCTTTATAATAGCTTTATTAATCCCAAAGAAAGAAGAAATAAGAGTTATACGGTGAGGAATGTAGAGAAATTTTATAAGCCGGCATTGTGGCACAGTGAGGCGTGACATAAGGTCATCAGTATCTGTATCGGTCCTACACTCGACCAGCCTTTGTATACACTACCCAGTTCTACTTCCGTGTATGCAATTTCTGTTCAGTGTCGTGTTGTTGCAGTGCTTGGTACCTTGTCCGACCGTGTTACAATTCTCGCTTATTTACTTTCTCTGATTTCTTTGTTTTATAATTTTGGTCAATTAATCTAATAGTTATTTAGATATACTTTCTTTTTAATCTTATTAGTACAGCATTAAATTATTTACAGTGTATGAAGTATTGGCTCGAGTGAGTGTTGCCGGTGTAGAAGTACTTTAAGCCCGCCGTTGTTATTGTTCATTGCTAAAATACGATGCCCGTCTCAAGGCGTGGAAGCCAATGTCTGATTCAATAAACTGAAGCCTTTCATTGCGTAGGTACACTCAGTTTTTTTTATAAGAAACTGTCTATAAGAAACTTAGCCTAGGATTTCCGAAAATTTAAGAAACTTAGCCTAGAATTTCGGAAAAATTAAGAAACTTCACTGATTTTGATTTACAAATTACAATTAAGAAATTAAGAAACTTCTTTGTGTATAAATTCCTATTGCAACTGAAAGTCTTTTAACATGAAACGTCTGGCTTCTGGGGGCTGCGCCCCCAGACCCCCACTTTTTGATTGTGAACATTCCAAAACCAATCTAGTACTTCTATTGGACTTCTACTAGTACTACAGTATTACACTGCCCACTGGATATGTAATAATTGATCATATGGAATAGAAATTTAGAAATGAATCTTTCATGATTTGTCGATTCAGATACTAAAGCACAAAACAGAAATTTAGAAATTGTTGTTGAGACAGGACACTATTACAGTTCCATATCTATTTCCAAAAGTTCCAAGCATTAAGCTCGGCTAGGTAAATCTTTATAGGATTTAGATGTTATCTAAATTTCAGAATTCGCGAACTTTTTTGGAAGAACATTTGATGAAGATCCCTGAACATTATCGTACACAGTTGCAAACATCTTTTAAGACAGGTACATGCTTAAAAGTGTATAATTTACCTGAGAATATCAGAAGGTTCGATTTTAATCATCAACTACAGTCTACACAGTTGGTTCCTAAGTTGGAAATTTCGTAGACATTTTGCTGTACGGTAGGTCGGTATGTAGAATTAAGAAACCGATTAAGAAACTTTTAGGCTCAAAATCGTGGAAAAATAAGAAACTTGTAGCCCAGGATTTCAATAAGTTTCTTATAAAAAAACTGAGTGTATAGCCCGAGTCCCGTGAAAATAAGCCTTTTGTGAAACACTAAGTCACAAAAGATTTATTTTGAGTAAAAGAAATAACTGCAGAAATCTTTTGAAACTCACTGAACCAAAACCGCTTCAAATACAGAATTTACAAATCTTTTATTTGAATGAAACTTTTATAAATAACTAACCTCTTGAATTTCACGTTCAGAGTGAGAGAAACCTAAACAAAATATTACCCAACAGAGGGAATCGCGCAAAATAATGCAGTACCTATTTATTCTAGAGGATGGGGGACTGACAGCACAGGGGCCACGGGACAACACTTATGGCGAAATTGGAATGTGTTTGTTTCCTCGATGGCTTCAATGAAAAAGCGTTTCATTGCAGTAGCTTCATTCTAACGACTCATTATATATGAATTAAGAACATCTATAATCTGGACTCGACCCTCAATATTTTGCATTCTGGCCTTTCTGAGACGAAAGAGAATTCCGCTACTGGCACCACATTAAACTAAAAGCTTTGATAGGATTCAATGGAAGAATGGAGCGATAGCAAAACTATTCAAGTGTTGGCAATTGTTGTCTAAAGGTGAGTTTGACTTAAATATTCTCCTTTTCGGAATCTTACAACTTAACAATAGTAAATTGTTCATTGCACTAGCTTTTTGTTGAAACTTGGTCCCAGTTGACCAGTTCAATCAATATGAATCTTAATACGTGTCTGAACTTCTATATGCGTTGCACAGCCTCTGCAGTTGCAGTATTCAGACTTTCACAGTAATATTTTTGTTCAGATTTTTTAGGTTTAAGTCAGAAGAACCTATGGAAGTATGGATAAAGTATAGAAGTATAAACGCATTGTACAACATCTTTGATTGGGCGAGTTAATTAATACTAATACAGATGTATAATGTTGTGCCGTTGTGGTTCTGAGATCAGGCCCTGACTGTAGGGCCTATTATTTAATCCCTATTATATTTCTAAGTTTAATCGATGTTATAGTCAGTCAGTCAGGTTTTGTGGTTTTATAAGAGAAAGGTATATCGAATTCTCTCGAAAAAAAGAATATCATCTCGAATATCTTTTACTGCTAAATAAAATTCTCAATAAATTCAGGCTGCAATCCAATAATCATTAATCAATTCCCAGTGAGATAATAATAAATTTCTCGCATTTAAAAAATTTAACCACAACAGCTGCATCTTTGAATTCACGAAATTTGCTATTTCTTTGCGATGTGACTCCACATTATGTTTCAAATATATCATGGTGTATGTACCACATGTAACTGTCAATTCAGAAGTAATTCCGCCGCCTTTTTCAATATGAGTATATTCATTAAAAGTGGCTCTTTGAACAAATACGCTTTCTCTCTTTTTATGCTCAGGGATTATTATAATTTTATAGCTACATACCTATTTTCAACAGTCAATCACACTCAATCGTTATTTAAAAATTAATTATTATCTTTTAAAATTTCTTCATTCCTATCCTTTTCATTTCTCAATCCAATATCCATGCCAACAAGCATAATAATAACCCATATTCATTGTTCCATATTCATAGTAACCCATATTCATTGTTCCATATTCATAGTAACCCATATTCATTGTTCAGCGTGTGCAGTATACTAAGTATAACTACTTCAATCAAAAACTTTCACAATTGGAGATGTCCAACCTTTTATCACAAGGGCTAGACAAGCCGGAATAGTAACTGATTCAGCATAAGTAAATGTGTACCAATGTTGGAGCTCTGCTATTCCATTATCAACTTGCAAAGAAAAGTTTCGCAATAGACTTATGTAAAATGTTCGAAATAGCACCTTATAGCTCCACGATCCACGTCTTCGACAATATGCTAATTACTTGACTTTGCTTGCCATTCAAGTCGTGACTTCAGTCTGGAGACTATTAACTTAGACTATTAGAGTATTAGGAGAGAGATGCTCATTAGTAGGTCATTGTTCGACAAACCTAGATATGACTGAAGGGAGCCATATTTTGCTAAGTGCTACCACCTTACCAGTTACCCTATGGTGATCAATGAGTCTCATGTAGGTGCAATACGTTTAGCACTGAGATGTTCAAATTTTAATTAATGCTTTGTTAAGCTTATATATCTCGAAATTGTTCTTCTGTTGTCCCTATCAAGTCCTTAAATGCCGCAGTGTTTATGTTCAATTTTGCTGTTGATTACAAAATTTTAAAATTTTATAAGATTGAACGATAGGGCATAATATCTATTAGTATTATTTACTGTAAAATGGCGCTTGAGGGTCGGCGACAGCCTCATCAGCCACCAGGGGCCTATTTCATATTCAGATGTTTCAATTCAGGGCAGGGGATTGGGGCAGCAGCCCCCAGAAGCCAGACATCCTGAGAAAATATAACACTCTAATTTTCCCAAAACCAAAAAGGATTTGGTTGTGATGGTCCGCGGCGGTTTTAAGGCGTTCTTTACTGTAAAACCCATGATATGAGAAAGAACGCGACGGTTAAAACTGCTGCAACGTCACTTATGAAATACACAGCATTCACGTAACGTTAATGCATAAAAAAGTGCCGTTGCGGCAGTTTTAACCGTCGCGTTCTTTCTCATATCATGGGTTTTACAGTAAAGAACGCCTTAAAACCGCCGCGGACCATCACAACCAAATCCTTTTGGTTTTGGGAAAAATATCACCCTTTTTCTGTGCCGAGATATTGAAATTTGGCGTCAAATCACGCGTAAAAATTCGCGTTACCTAGCATAACTGATGACGTCACAATTACGTCATAAAATTAGATAAGCTATCTGAGACCCATTCATTTCATAGTTAGAATTTCATTTAATCGTGAGTTAGAATCTCAGTTAGACTTTAGCCACTAGAATTTATGATCTTTGTGGAAAAATCTTGATATCTTCATTTCATCGTATCGTAGAAAATTGTTTCAGGTAGTTTAAGGTAGTTTTTTACAGTGGAATTCACGAATCACCAATATTTTGTGGGCATTAATCTATTACAGACCTTCCTTTTTTCATTTCATCATAGAGTTAGAATTTTGGTTAGATCTTAGGTAGTAGAATTCTTGATTCGCCTTTGTAGATGTACTGTGGTGAAGAAATTGTGAACAGATCCTGATATTTTCGTAGAGCTAGATCTCTATAGTTACATTTTAGGCACCAGTTTCCATAAGTCGACCTTTAGAAGTGAACCTTACTTAGTGGTTAGTTGTGATTTTTCCAATTCATCGTAGAGTTAGATTGTCACTTGGAATTTAGTCACTAGTTTTTCTTTGAATCGCTCATTGAATGGGAACAATTTATCTTAGACAGGTCTTGTATTTTTCATTTCTTGTTAGTTAGTTTAGATCTTAATATATATTTTTATGAATATCCTATGTTTATAAGTCTGACGTTACTGCTCTGTAACTTAGCTTTGTATGTACATTTCTATTTCTATTTCTATTTCACAGTTGGGACTATGACCGACAACATATCCAAAGATGAAGTTCTGGGATAGTCCCGTTCTCTCTCCACTAGCTTCACAAGTTTTGCCAGTTTTTGGAATTTTTTTCGTGTCAAAGTGCTTCGAACAACCGCAAATAACTCAATGATGCCGTAGAGCCCGGAACTTTTTGAGCACATCTTTGGAAAGTGCATTAAATTTCCTTTCTGCGCTAACAGGAGCATTTTTTTCTATCTCGAAAGCTTCATACCGAAAAATTGCGTTGAAAAACGCCTATTTTTGGGAAAATAGACATTTGAAATTCTTAGTTTTCTGACGTCATTATGACATCAGGGCGCTGGCAAGCGCACGCAGCCACGTTATGGGTTCTCCGGACGAGGGCATCTGCCCGAAGGGCAGATGCCCTCGGCCCGAAGGGCCGAGGGCATCTCCGAACGATCAGCACCCCCGCCTGGAGGGCGGGGGTGCTGCCATCGGCCCGAGGGCAGCAGTCCCGGCCCGAAGAGCCGGGACTGCTGACCAGACACAGTAAAAAGGCCAGGAGTACCAGCACGAAGTGCTGAAAGCCGTAGCGGGACCAATTTTCAAGTCTTGAAAAATGAGTTTGCCAGCGCCCAATATATAAAAATTCAGTGATTTGCGAAAATCGCGATTTTCGAGTCGCGTTCTAGACACGTTAACGAGCTCTGTTGGACACAAAAATTTGCACAGTTGTAGTCCATGGTATGAAGAACAATCCCTGAAAATTTCATGAAAATCGACCGCACCGTTTTTTCATAATAAATTATCAAAAAAATCCCATTTTGCCGAAAATTAGTGTTATGGACGGTACGACTCCTCCTCCTCCTCCTCCGACTACTACCACAAAACGGGAAAACACTTCACGGGAGAACCATAAAAGATAGAACCGTAATCTAAACGGCATATGAAACTTTAGAAGTAGGTGCGTGCACTAGGGCATGTTAAAAATATTTTTGGCAAATCCTTAATTGGATAATTGGCCAATTAAAGTAATTATCGTTTATAACTCAGAAGGTATTGATGATAGCGACTTTATTCCAACGGTATCATTAACTAGAGCCAAAATAGCGTTTTATGCGTTTAATTTGCGTACCGGTTCTCAACCGCCTAATGACATAATTGGCCAATTAAAGTAATTATCGTGTATAACTCGAAAAGTAAAAATGATAGCGACTTAATTCTAACGGCATCATTTACAAGAGCCAAAATTACGCTTTTTACGTTTATCTTGAGTGCCGGTTCTCAACCGCCTAATGAGATAATTGACCAATTAAAGTAATTATCGTGTATAACTCGAAAAGTAAAAATGATAGCGACTTAATTCCAACGGTATCATTTACAAGAGCCAAAATTACACTTTATACTTTTATCTTGAGTGCCGGTTCTCAACCGCTTAATGACATAATTGGCCAATTAAAGTAATTATCGTGTATAACTCGAAAAGTAAAAATGATAGCGACTTAATTCTAACGGCATCATTTACAAGAGCCAAAATTACGCTTTTTACGTTTATCTTGAGTGCCGGTTCTCAACCGCCTAATGAGATAATTGACCAATTAAAGTAATTATCGTGTATAACTCGAAAAGTAAAAATGATAGCAACTTAATTCCACCGGTATCATTTACAAGAGCCAAAATGACACTTTATACGTTTATCTTGAGTGCCGGTTCTCAACCGCCTAATGAGATAATTGACCAATTAAAGTAATTATCGTGTATAACTCGAAAAGTAAAAATGATAGCGACTTAATTCCAACGGTATCATTAACCAGAGCCAAAATCACGTTTTACACATTAATTTGAGTACAGGTTGTCAACCGCTTAATTGAATAATTGACTGATTAAAGCAATTATCTCTACTTGTACTGAATGTAGTGAGTTTCTTGCCAAAAAAGAGTGATATGGATAGCCAAAAACAATTGAAATTGTTTGGGTTTCGCAGCCACTACAGTACCTAAAATTATACGATTAAAAGTATTGATATGAATTTTAATCGCAGCCCGGTCGTGGCGGTGCATTTTGGTTTCAAAGCTAATCGATTTGAAGATTCACGTTTTTCAAAGTTATTAAGGGGCTAGAACGTCTAACACATTTCTGTGTTTAGGTACAGCTCGATCCTGACAAAGTCAAAGACGGATTTACACAATCAATTAATGCTGTTTTTCCATTACTACAATGAAATTGTGGTAGTCTGCTACCACAGTGCACCGCCACGACCGGGCTGCGATTAAAATTCATATCAATACTTTTAATCGTATAATTTTAGGTACTGTAGTGGCTGCGAAACCCAAACAATTTCAATTGTTTTTGGCTATCCCGCTCGGGCCTTCGGCCCTCGCACTGTTTGGTCCGCCGTTCAATGCTCGCCCTCGGACCCTTCGGGTCCTCGGGCTCGCGGCACGGGCCTTCGGCCCTCGCACTGCTAGGACAGCCGTCCAATGCTCGCCCTCGGGCCCTTCGGGCCCTCGGGCTCGCAAACCGCCGCGGGGGGCTTGCCAGCCCCCTGATTAGTGGGAATTTTACTTTTATTTTTATTGGATTGTAGTGCACAGAATACACGACTTAAAATTGAACAAAACTGTGGTCTGGGGGCGGCAACCCTCAGAAGGCAGACGTCCTTGCTATATTTATTTCACATTTTCACATCGGTAACTTGGAATCACTCCAGGGAGGACAACAAAGGTTATTTGTAGACAGTGTCTTCATTTGTAAATTATAGTGAGCGATTAACATGACGACCATCGTTTGGATTGAACACCTTTATAAAGATTAGTGCTCCTTTATCAAATAAGTTTATTTTCCAGTTTATCTAAGCTCATGTGATTTTCGGGATGGCTGTTTACCGCTTAGATTCGGTGTTTCTAGTTCGGCTTTAATTGCTCCTTTAGAAAATTTTCACACAGCTCACTCGGCGCTGCTACGCAGCACCTCGTTCGCAAATTTTAATCATTAGGGGCCATCCAGAAATGAGCTCATCACTTGGGTATGTAGGTATGTATGTTTTGGAATTGATGAGGAAGTGATGAGGTAGTATTTATGTAGGTTTGCAAAATAAGCTCATCACTTAGACGTGAAAATTGACATCAACCATAGCGGTACACTGAATAAAGCACGCGACCACTTTCGATTTTGGATGAATAACTTAGATGATCTAACTTAAATTGCAGTAGTGACCTCATTTCAGCCTTTCATAATTCATGTCCAATGAGTGGCGTAACATAAATTTTGAAATGATAAGATGAGATTATAATGGGGTATGTATGTATCTTTCCCAAATGAGCAAATGATGAGGTAGTATGTATATGTATGTTCAAAAAAGCCGATTTTTGATCAGCTCATTTCTGGATGGCCCCCTACCATTCAAGTTGATTGGATACTTTTTACCGCATGTGAGTGTACATGGACATTGCTTCAAAAATTGAAGTTTATACTCCAGATTTTCAAAGATTACCTTCAAGAACATGTTATATTTGGTGTTTTCGACTTTAATTTTCAGACTCATCCAAGTTTCTTTGTTGTATTGCAACCTTCCTGAACAGCTTCAAACTAGGTGTCCTAGAAAAGGGATATGTTGCTGCGATTGCAAGTGAAACTAGGTGTATAGAATTTAAGAAATACATCAATTTTGTTTATATTAAATGGTTTAGTTTAGAATATTGTGTAACGAATTGCTTGAATGAGTTACGTGGGTTTCTCACGTGCCTCATCCAATTCTACAATCTACACTAGGTTGTTACTTGAATAACAGTGACATGGAAATTCAATGGCTGTTTCATATAACGCCTTCTTCAAAGTAACAACCTCAGAGTTACTACTTTCACTGTTTTATATCAATTTCTGCACCTTTTTTTGCTGTGTTTCAAAATCCCTATAGGCACAGTGTATCGTTCGTAACAAAATATTGCGCACTGTAGTGCCAAACTGCCAAAAACCTGCTTCATTACGCGCTGTAGTTCATAATAATTTGTTATGGTGCAGTGGAACAGTGCATAATAATTTATTAGGCACGGTTGAGCCAGTTGTACCTTCATATCATAATTTAAAACATTTCCTTGTGATTAAAAATATCCACATTTTTTCGGTGCATAATTCAGTTTAATAACTCTAACTCGTAAAAAGTACAAACCTCTACAATAAAAAACCTCTGCCTTCGGCCTCGGTTCTTAATGCGAATGCGATATTACTCACTCGGGCCTTCGGCCACTCGTGTGTAATATCACGGTTTGCACTTTTTACTCGTTACTAAACCCTTCAGTTATGATCACTTTTGATAATTACTCAATTGAAAGCTTTCCAGACCTTTCCTGCATCAAATCTTGGGGGCTGAATATGCAGAATAATTGTAACTTTTTGAGACACATGACAGTGTGAGGTGTTGTTCACCTGAAAGCTAAGGACTCACACTCTCTAACATATACTAGGTATGAGAATTGTAGTCAAAGGGCTCCTCCCATTGTTCGGCTGCCCGGTAGGTCTTTTATCGGATCCGAAAAAGCTGCTGCGGCGACGAATAAAGCACTGCTGACTTAAGTTTATACTTCATTTTTTTGTGAATAGACTATCTGGTTAACAAAGGGCGTTTTGAGCAAAGAGCCCCACTTTGCCTGGTGCTCCTTACTACCAGGTTCAGAGCTACTGAAAGCTACAAAAACATAAGATATGCGACTAAAATATCATTTTAAAAAAAATTTCATATGATTGAGTCTGCAGAGCATCAACGTATAATTTATTGGAAACCGCCATTGAACCATTGATTTTTTCAGTGAATAATGATAGCTGCAACAGAACGAGAAAAGGCTTTTGAATCGCAAACGGCTTTGTTCAATTATAATTAGAAATTATAATTAGAAATTTTCAATGTTAGAATTCCACTTCTCGCAAGAACCGAGCAATCTGCACAACTCAATACTCATGATCTGCCGATGTCTATGATATGTCTATAACTATATATTATGGATATGATGAGCACCTGGGGTCGAAGTATTCCTCTTTTTTCCACAAAGGAATACATCTGAACTGAGTTGAGGGAAAATGTAGAAATTTCCAACGACTTACAAATCTATATATGTTCACAGAAAAAATATAAAAAGTGATCATTAATGTCATCCTTATTTCACATCATTCTAGGTTCAGCACAGCATTAATTTGCATGGACTTATAGTTCAATAGTGCCAATATAATATATACTGTGAAGTAGTAGTTCAGCCACAATGGTGTGTGGTAGTTCAATCACTGTGACGTAGTAGTTCAATCACTGTGACGTTGTTTTTCAGTCACAGGGATAAATTAATTTCAAGTTCAAGTAAACGTAATGCAGATGCTTATTCTTATGCAGAACCTATTGAATTCAATATAAATAAGCATCCCATATGGCTCTGGGGAACAGAAAAATTCAGATGAAAAGGCTTTTATTGATCTAAGGTCGTCAGTCGTTATATTGGTTCTGAATATCTGAGTGTAAAAATCTTTTTGAGCATTTTTTCAGCTTATCCATGATATTCCATGATCATTGACCAGTTATGCGAGGTTATGCCACATGTGAAGAGCTATGAGATTCAATGACTGTGTAAAAACCAGCATGGTCATTTAATGAGGGAAAACTAAAAACGGCGTGAGGTACCATCGTGCTACACCCCTATTGTAGATTTGTGGTATTTGAGCTGCCATTTATTTATAACCCCATGCAGTAAATACTATACAATGCTGCAATCGCCCATTTCCTCATTGTTTTGATTGTTTTGCCAATCATTACCTAAACTATGATACGCTTTCATCAGAACGGGTGATTGAAGGTTTCTATAATTCCTCAACCGCTTTTGTGAGAATTTGTGCTCATTTTTTCTATTTTCATTCGGATATCTTTTTGATTTTGATTTGGCAAATTTTGAAGACACCTGAAGGCTGAAACGTACTATTCTATGATTTCTATAGAATGAAAATTCACTGCTCCAACGTTTTGAAATGAGTCAAAACCCTCATTAAATAAAAATCTGGGAAAATCTGTGGAAAAAAATTTCTGTTAGCTGAAAATTGCTATTTGATTCACAAATTCAAATTCGCTAAATTAACAATTAAGCAAAAATTCAATGATCAAAAGACATACTGACATTAAAACATTACTTTGCAGATAAAAACAGGAGAGCCGAAAAGGCAACTTCAGCTGATTTGAGTATGATTCTGCAGTGCACATGAATATCAAAAAATCTTTTCATGTTACGGTGCACTATATTTCATGATGAAAGCACATGCCCATCAGGCATCAATTTATAAATCTGCCAATTTTCAATTACACCATGCAGATCAAAAAAACTTTAAAAGCTTTTTGTAAATATTCCCGATCAAAAGCAGAGAAAGAGTAAGGAGATATCAGCACGCTGCATGCACAATGAGTTTAGCAAGGTTAAGTATTCAATAATTATTATTTTTTTTTTTTTTTCAAACTGATTTATACTTTATTTTACAAAAACAAACATGTCAAACAAACATCGCAAATTTGTGTTCAAAGTCCACGCCTTTCTTTCATTGAGGGCTGCTTGGTTTATTTCATACTCAGAGGTATCAGTTTTGGGAAAACAAGGACTTCCAGTTCCACTTTTAGTGCTTGTTTTAGGCACCATTCCCCGCAACTTTATCAATGCTCGCTGATGTCTCTGCTTTGGAACTATCCCCTCCCTTCTTGCTTCTCCTACTCCTGATGAAGGAGAAAATGGAGGATGTTTTGAGGCTTGCCCACTTGGTTAGCCCCGGCATCCTGGTCAGGTAGATAGCGGGGTTTAGGGCAGAGTTAAGTGCAGTCAGGATGGTGTAGGCTGTCAGTTTAAGGTATATCTTGATGTTGAGGTTCAGCTCGAAGTATGCTCCTGTCAGATCTAAGATCTTAGTGACCATCAGTGGGATATTACAACAGACACAGACAGCCGTGAACATGGTAATGGTCACGGCGACATCTTTGAGACTTCTGGGAGCTTTAGATGTAGTCTTCTGTTTGCTTAGCAGTGCTGCAAGGGAGATAATGAGATTGATCATGATCATCACCAGGGCAGCAAGCAATTCCGCACTAATGAAACCTACGAAGGTCCAGCCAGCGGGGGTTGCTTCGAAACCATAGAAACAGGAAGCGAGCTGTTTGCTGTAAGTAACCCCAACTGCACCGATAGCAATGAAAACAGAATCTTTGACAATGACACAAGTAGCATAGACAAAACACACCAAAAGGACGGTGGTTTTATTCACAGCCCGAAGCGGGGCATGTATTGCAAGAGTTCGCAAAGTACCAATGACTGTGACAACAAATAGGGAAAATCGAGTGGCGAAAAGAAAGAAGAGTGTCCATGATTTGCAAATGGAGGACTTGCTGAAAACCATTGGAGACCGATCACCAGGAGCTCCTACCAAGACTGAAACCGGTGCAAATACAGCCACCAGAATGCAAAAATCTGAGATCGTTGCTACCAAGTAAAGTGAGTCGTGGACAGTTTTCTTGACACGACTCAGGAAGTAAAAGGATGAAAACAGGTTGGACGGAATGCCGATAACCATGAGAATAATCAGAAAAACGCCGAGGAAAGTGTCAGCAGCTTCACTGCTGTAGATGCTTTCAGAAGATTTCTCAATAGCACCCTCCAGGAGAATCCCCACTCCAGCGGAGAGTCTCTCCTCTGTTACAGGTTTAACTTTCATCATGTGTGCCATCGATATCCTTATGAATTTATTTTGTGGTTCTAGTTGCCCAGATGTGTCCGCTGAAACGTTGCTCGTAGCGGACATGGTTCAACAGTAGTTTCACCTCAGTTAGTTAAAGGATCATCTTTATGCCTCTATAATCTCTAATAAATACTTCAACTTCAAGCAATTCAATATGTTATACCATTATTGGTCAATGTACAATTCAAATGTAAGGTATAAAAGAAAACCAGTTGGATTTTCTCTTTAATTGGACGAAGGTATATTCAGTTGAACGTATAATAAATTGAACGAAGTCATTGATGCAATTTTTTTCGTTATCTGGGGATAGGGGTGCAACGTAACGAAATAACGAAATGTTTACATAGGATTTGAATATGAATAAAAAATATTGCATATTTTGCGATTGTAGATTAATGTCGAGGGCACATAACAGTAAATAAGAAGAACTCAAGAACAATGGTTTTATAATACAAAGTTCAGATTCGGAGAAAAGATGGGCAACAGATTTGAATCCAAGCTCATTGAAATCAATATTGTCCGCATTTTCATCTGTTTAGAACCCACTTCTAACTTGAGTAATTCTAAATTTCTCCTTCTGTCGAATCCTCGCAGCAAACCATCAAAACTACAAATATCTTGAAACGAAAGAATTATCGCTGATTTTCACAATGAAACAAAATGTTCAAGTCTTACATTTTCTCCTACGATAGTGGTAAGAGTTGATAGTCGTAAACTTTTTACTACACTCCATTGAGAACGAAAATTATGACTTTAAACAGTTGAAACGTTCCCAAAGTACATACTATATACGGTAAATACACACTTGGGTGTGTAATTACCACATTAATTCCACGAGCTTGCGAGTGGAATTCATGCAATAAATGCACGAGCTTGCGAGTGCATTTATTGAGTAATTACACGAGCTTGCGAGTGCAATTACGATGGTAATTTACACCAAGTGTATTTACTGTATTATTACCCTGCCATATACGCATCAATCAAAGTAGACGGTTTGAAACTTAATAAGTATTCGAACTCAATGTTTTATGAAGAATGGGTACACTATATCATATTTGAAACAGGCGAGAATTTTGGACAAATTTACCAGTGATTTGTTAGTCAGAATCACATCATCATCGTGTTAAAGGTCAATTCAGCGAATGAGTTCAAAAAGTCCAAATGATAGAACCAGCGGCCAGCATTGATGCATACTGTTATTGTATGACGTAGTGTATGTATATGTACTTAACAAAAATTTTGTTGTGATCTTTCATTGCCATAAAAAAACATGAATCATGAGAGTTAAGCAGTCAATCGAAAACAAAACAATTCACACCACAACCATTAACAACTGACTCGAGGGCTACAATCTTATGCGGATCTCGTATAGAATCTGCCCTTAAAGAAAAACACGATCACATGTAAATGTAGTCAGCTAAATCTTTAGAGTGCATCAAAATGTATGTATGCAGTACTCCTCAGTTGAACAAGTTTTGCGCCATAATCATTATCTTCATCCCGATCTAAAATAAGTAACGAACACTGACAGATGAAAATGACGGCGCACAGAAATAATGTAAATTGAAATTGATAAAACGGAGCAATTCACCCTATATATAGATATATGGCGCCACAAGTCTGCGTTATATCTCTACCACTAGATAAATAAACATTGAAACACGGATGGAGTTATCAAGCCCGTCTGGGTGTCGCCATTCAAGTTTATACGATAGTGTTCCTTTTACTCTTTTATCTATTTTATCTTTAATCTTGTGTTGCCCTATAATATCGTTATTAAGATATATCGTATTTTATATATTGAGCTCCTATTTACTTTATCTTGTGCTACCAAATGTACCATTAAGAATATAACACATATTATTGTGCTCCTTATCGCTATTTTATCTTGTTTTACAGTATATATACGGTTAAGAATAAATTATATCGAATCGTTTTTATATGAAAAGTGCGATAACAGATATCATGGAAGCTTATTATTCTCCTATTTACATCTGCACAGAGATAGCAAATAGGTTAGAATCGTGCGAATGGCCGTTTCAGAAAATTTGTAGTAATTCAACAGTAGTAATTCAACAGTTGTGAATAGTAATTCAACACTTGAATAGTAATTCAACAGTTGAGGTATAGTAATTACACACTTGACAGTAATTCAACTGCTGGGTACGGTGATATTACATGATTGATATTGCTCAAAAATTCCAAAAGTAATTACACAGCAGGGTAATAATAATAAGCGGTTACATGTCGAAGTGGTGACCGTATACCGCAACTTACATGGTCGAGGCGACAGCCGAGACTGTGTAAATTGGATAATGGACGAGGCGTGCCGAGTTCATTATCGAAGGTATACCGTCACAGCTGAGATCATGGAACCGGATTATACCCCGACCGGAAATAGCTGGGAACTACTATTTCTTGACCAAACAACAGTATTTCTTCCCACTCGGGTCTGACGACCCTCGTCCGGATTCAACGCTTAAGTAGATTTTTGATTGCTCCTTTATAAAATCAAATTTCATTTTAAGCTTTTTTGCACTGTAATTCAGTGGAGACCGTATAACCAAACTTACACGGTCGCTAAAACAAGCTTGGGAGGGGTATAATAGTAACGAAATGGCAGATTCTTCGTTAAAATGCACGTGCAGTTTTTGCGTGCAATCACCAATCACCATGACGACGCGCGCAACTGGTGAATTAAATTTTGAACTCGATGTTGTTTTAAGCGATACTTTTTTCAACTTTGAGCATTAATTAAATTCAAATAAAAATAATGCTTCCGGAATTTATTTTCCTACTGCCCTGCAAAAAATCTCAGGATTTCAAATCCGTTTTTAGCCATCGCATGGGTCCAACTAAGCACGGTGCTTCAACTGCCTTCAACCCCCTTAATATCCTTTATAATAATGAGTGTCTATAATACATGCCTCTTGTTGCCAATTTTGAAAAACTTTTTAATATTCTAACATTGTCCAAACTTCTTTCGCCTTTCGGTAACTCTCAGTCAATATGGATAGAAAGTTTTCCCTTTTTGATACAACACTACGCTGCATTACTGCTTTACTGTATACTTCGTTTCCCTTGAAGTAAGTCTAGTGACTAGTCTATTTGATAGCAATATTACATGTTATCCCGGATCAGAAAGATGGTACGCAAAATGAAACTAACATCATATTATTGTTAGCAGGATGATTTACAACTTGAAGATGTTATTAAAATTATTCGTTGCGATGTTACCCATGCTCATACAACCGAGCAGCTCCGCAGTTACTCGGCCCACGAAGGAACTTTTCAAAAACACCCTCGACAAGTGGAATATCGTTGTCCGAGACAAACGGGATCTGCAGTGAGTACATACCTTCACTGCAAAGCAGTGGACATGTTTGTTTATTATCGCGAAGAAGGTGCGTTTATGAAGGACATTTAGGTATTTAGTATTAAGAGAGCGTCAAAGGTATCTTTCTTTACGACGAATACCAGAACAAAGTGAGAAATTAATAACTAATTCCTGCTTATTTCACTACGAGATATCAAAAAATCACTGCTTATTTCACTGTGAGATATCAACCAATCACTCATGCCATTACACACTTTTTCGAGCTAGTGGGGGCCAAGGCCCCCCCTAGATTTTCTCTAGGGGGGGGGGGTGCCTTTTGAAAACTACGGGGGGCCAAAATTTACAGACGCAAATTTCCATTTTCCATAGCCCTACTTCTCACAATTTTGCATAAAAATACGACTAGAATCATATTTTATTCATTGATTCAACTCTAAAAAAGGTGAATTTCAGGAAAATTTCTGTCTAAATGAACTAAATTTTCACTTCCTTTCTATGTTCAAATTTTGAGAAAATCCTTGATAGGGCCAAGGCCCCCAAAGCCCTAAGATTTTTTCTAGAGGGGGCTTTTGAAAACTAAGGGGCTGTAGTCCCATGCAATCACTTCACTGTAAGGAATTAACCAACCAATGCTCACTTCACTGTAAGAAATTAACCAATCACTGCTCAGAGAGCGGTGGAGGCGGTTTGTTGAGGCTCAGGCACAAGTAGAGCTAACCACACGAGGCGTGATGCTGGATAACCTCAACTATTTCACTGCTCTGGTAAGATATATCAATGAAATACAAGAGAGTCTTTGACACTAGTCAAAGACTCTCTTCTGGATGGCATGGTGGCTCAACTCAAGGGTAGTGTGCCTGTGTGACTCAAAGACTTGGTTCGCCAATATTTGTTTTATCAGTTAAAATACAATCTAATTCATTTCACTTTTATATCGTTAGAAATTAACCCTAGAGAAGAACCCTGTTGCCCTAGAAGTTAATCATTTAATCAGGATATCAACACTTCATATACAACACGGATCTATAAAAATACAGGATATTAACTGATTCACAGAAGCTTGATAACACCTGTATAAAAGTAACATCATGCGGTTTAATAACGAAAATATAGTGTACGCCGAACACTGGCAGAATATTCAATATTCATATTCATGAAAAGGGACATAACAGGAATTCGCGTCACGGCATCTTTCAAATAAGGTTTACATACGATTTTGTTTTTCGCAGTAACAGTAAACATTTTCATTGTCAACGGTAAGCAGAAATCAGTACCAATACATATCAGTAGCAAAAATAATGAAATCAAAGGAATCAACGGAATTTTTAAATCAATATCTTTATCTTCAGGATTTGAAATGGTGGTACTCAACAGATTGTGTCTGAAATGTACAGTTTAAATAAAGATTTACGCTAACTAGCTGATATTATACTGCTCTACCGGCAGAGTAAGAATAAAACCATTGCAGAACGACGAAGAGTGGGAAAGGGAAGCAGCCCCGAGGTTAAGAAACACGAACACAACACTGGATGAATACGAGCCTAGTAAACGTAATGACCGAGTGGAGGACGAGGTCTCACTCAAAAAAAGAAGCAATTTGTGGCCCAGATTGGAGTTTTGGGAAAAGGGTCTTGGGTTGACGGCCCCCGGAGACCAGAAGAGCTGTGATTCTTGCTGGAGCTTCCCAGTGGTGAGAAATAACCCTGTTATTTAATTGAAATAAGAAAATAGCCCATACAAATATTTTTCACGCGAAGAAAGATTACCACTTTTTAATCTTATTATAACGCGCGAATAGCATTACTCCGCGATGCATAAACTGGTGTTAGAAAGAGTCGTCAGGTGGTAAAGTGTCAAAGCTTTACTAGGCAGCATTAAAATTTCATAGTATAAACAACAAAGTGAAGTTGTGAAGCTTCGAACATTAGAGATGGGCATTGCCACAATGGGAGCTGAAAGAAAAGACCTTTACAACCATAACCCAGAGACATTACATCCAAAGTTGTTTGAAGTTTAATCGTCCAGAACAGAAAGAAATGTTTTAGATGTAGGTTATTGAATGCCCCGTCGATCACACATCCTTTTTGAAACTATTTGCCCCACCATTGCATTGTCCCCCTAAGTTTTCCTCAAAAGGGCACCCCTTTTTATTCTTCTTACACCTTTCCATAACTAGTTTTCAGAAACATATTTCAACTTATTTGAACATAGGCTCATTGGAACTAATTTATATTGCAAATAAGCGAAATAAAAATATTAACGTTCTGTTATGGCTTTGAATATGTTCCTCGATGAATAATATGTAACAACAGAATTGCAGGTCAAAGAGTCTTACCTCAGTTAATGGGTTCAAAGATTTCCCTTTTCATTTCCTAAGCAACGAAATAGAAAATTTGATAATAAACGCTAATCTAACGGCGCATGGTGATACTGTTGCAATAATTGCACGAGGAGAAGCCGAGTGCCAATTTATGTACTAATCACCTGTGGAGAAGCCGAGTGTTGATTAGTACCTTAAGTGGCACGAAGCGTCTTAAAATAATTGCACGGTAGTAATCTGTACGGGAGTGGTACTATAGTAAAAATCGTGCGCGCAACCTGCATTAATAAATTTGCACGTGGAATAGCTGAGCAACCATAGTAACCTACATTGCATTTCACTGCATTTTTGCACGTGTACACTATAAATGTTACTTTTAAGATAAACAAACACAAAATAAATATAATTCAATAAGAGGCTTAGATTAATTTAATTATCATGTGAAAAGAACTAGACCCGAAATGATTCCACACGCTATACAAAAACGAGATTTCCATTTAGCCGACCGAGTATGTAATTATTATCATGATAATTAACTAATTAACTATCATGATAACAATAACAACAAAACAAGGATTATGAATATCAATAAATATATTCATTTAATGGTTGGTGGAACTATTGTAATACGTCCTTAAAGAATGAACTTCTGCTTTTATACTGTTTACTCACTCACATGATCTGAACATATTGCAGCACTTCTCTTTACATTTAATTACAGTGGTATGTAAATGAGAAAATAGAAATAGGTACTTGAATATCAAGGGAAAAGAGGGTTACTTCAGTGAGATTTAAACATACTTTCAGTCACTATTCACTAAATTTCCAGGTGGGAGCTATTGAAGCAGCGTATAAACAGCGGACTGGAGACCACGTCAGGTTCTCAGAGCAGTACTTCATAGACTGCTTCTCCACAGAGCGCTCGGGGTGCCAGTTGGGCTCAGTCAGAGACGGTTTTGACATGGCCAAAAGGACCCAGTACATCCCTCTTGCTTCGACCTACCCGTACACAGCCAAATGTAAGTACCAATATCATGCAAACGATATACCTAGTGGCTGGTGCATGATTCAAGTTGGGTAACGGAATGAAAAATTAAAACACGCCACCCCACAATGTCAATAATTACAATGGGGAATGAAATCAGGCAGGCTTTCATTTAATAATCAGACTTATAGTCAGCCGTTTTACTTGATAATTGATATCATAAATTTAAAAACTCTCTGTCAGACGAATCATGTCCAATCTTGGAGGACATCGAAACGAAGAAAAATAATGGGCTGACTAAGATGTGGGTAGAGAATCGCAGAGGCCTTGGGGAGAGCCAAGAAGAGTTCCTAGGAGGATTGTATGTTTCGCCAGTTGCGTTTCAATGCTACATCAGTAATGATTTCATCAATCACTCAGGAGGTGAGTGCAGGCCTCACAAATCAAAAACAAATCACTCATTGAACCCCTCAATTTAGTAAACCTAACCAAGTCAAAACTCTACTCATTTCAATGAGCTAGGCACAGACGTTATCGATTATCATGATGTGGAACCACCTTATACCACCCTGAACCTGTGGTCGGTGGAACCACCCATTCCCTTCACAAAACCACCCAATATACGATTAGAGCATGACTGAGAATGCGCTAATATACGCTTAGAGTATGGCTTGGAATGTGCTAATATACGTTAGAGCATGGCTGGGAATGCGCTAATACACGCTTAGAGCAGGGCTGGGAATGCGCTAATATACGCTTAGAGCATGGCTGGGAATGCGCTAATAGAAATTATTGCACGAGGCGTAGCCGAGTGCAATAATTTGTATTGTCGCACGAGGAGCAGGCCGAGTGCGACAATACAAATATTACACGAGGCGAAGCCAATTTTATTAGCGTCATGACCATTTGCCATGCTCTTAGTGTATTAGCCAATGTGAGGAGCAATATTACTTAGGGGGTGGCTGACATATTTTTTTTGTTTTTGTTTTTTTTTTCAAAAAATCATTTACCTTAACAAAAAAAACAAAAAAACAAAAAAAAAAAAACAAAAAAAAAAACAAAAAAAAAAAAAAAAAAACAAAAAACAAAAAAAAAACAAAAAAAACCAAAAATAAACATAAAAACAAAAAACAAAAAACAAAATTAACATAAAAAACAAAAAAAAACAAAAAATACAAAAAAACAAAAACAAAAAAAACAAAAAACATGAAATACAAAAATACAAAAATACAAAAATTACAAAATAGATTAAAAAACAAATAAAAGAGTAAATATAATACTATTGATACATCAAGTTATTAAGGTTGGCGTAGTAACCTTCTGCTGAATTGAGTGTGGAAAATCCATTTTCACATTCATTTTGTCAGTTCGAGCCCACATAACCAAACCTTATTCTAACTCGGAACAAACAACATTGGTCACGTATTTCTTATCAATTCCTTCAACTCATCGACGTGAACTCAACGGCTGAAATACAGAAACTGACATCAAGTTTACGTGTTTCTATCGCATCTGAACTTGTTTCAAGGTAATCAAGTCGAATGACCTATGCAAATATAAATTTCTTGAAATCCCCTAATTTCTAGAAAACATCCACGTGAACTTACGTGCTTCTAATTTCATCGTAGATTTCTCATTCCTATTTATTGAGGCATTGAGAAACCATTATCACTTCGTCATTGTATCACCGAATAGGGCTACATTCTAAAGTTTCGGTCTTAAACGTAATTTCAAGCATTTGGCAGTTACATTTTTAGAAGCCTCCTGCGACAAAATTTTCGACCGATCGCCTTAAATTGAGAACTCCTCTATTGCTAAATCTCTAGGTCTAAAAGCAATGTGTATCGAAGTAAAACACAATCTGGCGAAAACTCTCTAGTTACAGATGTTTAGAGTAGGAAAATAGCGTTCTATCGCAAAAATACTTTATTAGAGTGGTTTCACTTGATTTTGAAGACGACACCACAGCAGCAAAATGGGCACAAACCAAATTCCCTCTCATATTTTTTGTATTTTTGGTTTTCATGTTTTTGGTTTTTATGTTTTGTTTTTGTATTTTTTGTTTTTATTGTAGTTTTTGTTTTTATTGTTTTTTTTTTTATGTTTTTTATGTTTTTTTGTAACTTTTTGTTTTTTTTGTTTTTTTTGTTTTTTATGTTTTTTTGTATTTTTTTGTATTTTTTGTATTTTTGTTTTTTTTGTTTTTTTGTTTTATTTGTTTTTTTTGTTTTTTTTGTTTTTGTTTTTCAGAAAACAACATTTACCTTAACAAAAAAAACAAAAAATAGGTCGACCCCCCTACTTATTATTGCACGCCTACAAGTACCCTCAAAATTGGCTAATACTCATTACTTCATTACTCCAGGAGAATACACGGACACTAACTGTTTACGAGACGCACTGTCTCACGCCATGCTACTCGTGGGGTACACGGAAACAACACTCAGAGTCAAAAACAGGTACTGTTTGGTGAAACAGGTCAATTATTGAGCAGCTGAGCTGGCGGTTTTATCTAGTCCTGTCCGGTCTGATATTAATGGAGTTTTAAAACAGAACAATGCTAAGAGTAGAGAAATCAATAAGTACCATTCCTATTGATACATTGATAGTAAGAGTGATACGATATAGGGGCTCCTTAATCTCCCCCAGAGGTGAAACGTGGCCTTATGATCCAGGTATTCTATTGATAGCTTTAGGCGTGCTGATAAGGGGAGTTCCATGACATCTTTAGCTTATGAACACACCAGATCACTATAATAGTGAGGAGAGAAGAGGAGTCCCACATTTACATGCTCGCTCACTAATTAGTGAACGGATGCCAAGCAACTCTCATTGAACTCAACTTTTAACTTATTAGCATTAGAATATTCTCGCACCATCATGATCTAAATTAGAAAATTCAAAGGTTTAACTACTGTATGAAAGTATGACTGATAAGATAATGCTTCTCCGCCCTCAGTTATGGCACAAAATGGGGTGACAAGGGATACGTGAACTTTGTGAGGCATTCGCCCTACCTTTCTTCTTGTAACTTCTACAAAGAAGCCTTCGTTGTGCAAGTTTCTGTGAGAAGAGGTGAATATTTGAAAATACAGTCTTTGTTATTTAGATTTCTACAATAAGAACCGACATTCAAATCCAACTGCTTTCTCTTCACAGCACTATTGCTCTGTTCATTTTGGGTATTCATAATGGTGCTCCCTAAGAATGGCACCATATTTTAGTATATTAACTTGAGGGTCTACTGTAATTTAGCCTGCATGGCCGTTACGTTCATAATATTTTCAATAAGACCTTATTAATAATGATATCAGAATACGGTTTTGTATGGGGCAGTTGGCAAGAAAATCTCTCAGATTTACAGTACGCTTTTTGTAACGACAGAAAGACGGCTACTTACAATGAGTGCCGTAAAAGCTGTGAGGATAAGAACACTAAGGGGGCCAAGACCGGATGGACCTTAGCCACAATACCCACCCAAATGCACGGGGAAGAGGTGATTTGTTTTACCAACCTTCCATTATTATAAACATAAATAGTCAAGAATATACGGTAAAAAACCAAATACTTCTATGTTCATATTGACAAGAGGTAAACAGGCGTGTTTAGACAATGATTGACATTTGTTGTTCACGGTGAGTACCTTAGGAGGTGTATCTATGTGGAGTTAAAATTGTGGTGTTTACAAATTTGGTTGGTTGTAATTTGGAGATCTTTTTCAAGTCATTACTCTAGTTCACATATGATAATGACGTCATTTTGAACTGTCATGGTGGGTAAAAATATGGGGATTTTTCCGAAAAATCCCCAAATTACAACCTTCATTATAAATACACCTCCTAAGGTATATAGTTTTATTTCGATTGGAAATTCCTTCCCCAATGACACAATAACAATGTACTCAGAACTGACATAAACGGTAACGTACGATGAAGCCTTGACAAGTCAGCAAAAAACAATCTGTTAAGAAGGTAGAGAATTAGGTAGAGAGAGAATTTAGAGAATTAGGTAGAGAATTAGGTAGAGAATTAGGTAGAGAATTAGGTATAAATGGTTTGTGATGATGTCCTTTTTTCAGGTGATGGCCATGATTAACGCGGTATACCCCGGAGTAAAACCCAACGATGATTTTAACTGGGTGTGGTTTGGATTCGAGTACGTAAGCTTTAGTATCCTTCGAGCCCAACCACAATTTCTTATTTTCTAAAAAATATTAATGTGATCTTTGTTCATATCATTTGATTATTAGATTGCATTGAAAATAGAAAACATATCATTTCCAGTTGAGGATTTTCCATCTTAAAATTAAACAAAGCACAGGCTGAGCGACCTGTATGCAGGTTACAAAAATGGTCCATTTAAATTGTATATGCCATTACACACTTTTTTGAGCCAGTGGGGGCCATTGCCAAGGCCTCCTAATTTTCTTCAATGGGGGCCTTTTAAAAACAAAGGGGGCCAAAATGTTCATGTATGTAATGAGAATTTTTTTTTATTTCACAGCCCTAATCTTGCATACAAATACAACTAAATTCATGTTTTGTTTGTTAAGGGGAGGGGGAGTTTTCCAAAAAATAGGGAGTTTCATCGATAACTGAACGCCCTTGTTAAGGGGAGGGGGAGCTTTCCCAAAAATAGGGGAGTTTCACCGATAACTGAACACCCCTGTTAAGGGGAGGGGGAGCTTACCCAAAAATAGGGGAGTTTCACCGATAACTGAACGCCCCTGTTAAGGGGAGGGGGAGCTTACCCAACAAGAATTGCGCCTGCGGGCTTAATTATTCAATGCTTGTTTGTGGGATGTACCCGTATGCAGGCGCTTAATTTCCCTCCCCGGCGGTGCTTGATGTATCCTTAGCATCATTGTACAACAGGCACTCCTAGTAGGAGTATAAATATTGCGTCAATGCTGCGCGCGACCACCGAGAACATGCATTGGCACGTGCCATTTCTACTGAAGGTTCAAATTTACGCGCGCGTTCTTACGTACCAAGTTGTTGTAATCAGTTCGTTGTAGATTTCGCGCCATTTCGTTGAATTGGTTTACGTTTCGCATCAGATTGTGTAACCGTTTGTTCACGCGCTGTATTTTCTTGACTGTTATTCTTGACAGTTGATGTCACTTTTCATCTGATCTTCAAAATTTCAAATTTCATGCTTTCTGTTTCAATGCTGTCACTCGTTCCGAAAAGAATCATTCGTCTTTTTCACAAATCACATCGACCCACCGTATTTTTTTGAACTTAGTCGAATTCTGTATACAGTCGAATAGTGATACAGTTTGGTACTAAAACTAATACAGAACCGAAGCCTATCATTTTATCCCTCAATCCATAGCCCAAGTCACGAATTCTTCAACAGCCCTTCAATTTAGAATTTATCATAATTTTAAAGAATTTGAGCTTTTCCACGGATGGACCAAGTCAGACTTTAGTTTTGACAACCGACAGCCAATGATTATAAAATTCGTGATTTTGAAGATTTGTGATAAGGGGACGGACGGACGGACGGAGGGACATTTTCGCTACTGAAGTACTGATATTATAAAAGCAGCAATCCGGGCACTTTCCAGAAATTACAGTAGTTGTATTGCAAATCTGAACCTGCTATACACATATCCTATTTCTAAACTTCCCAAACCACGATCTCTGCCAACCCTCTCATTTGCCTTTTTGTATTCACAAATAGGCCAAAGGGGAGGGAAAAAATAGGGGAGTTTCACCGATAACTGAACGATAATGCAAACCCTACGCCCCACAGAGAGACGGGTACCCAGTTGATGTGGGAAGATGGGTACTCGGACGTGTTTTACATCAACAGAACAGATGGAAACGGAGACGTTGGAAGGTTCAACAAGAACACGGGACGGTTTGAACTGGTGAAATCAAACCAGTACAACACTAAAAAACATCGGGGTGTCTGCAGTAGAGCAAGTTAGTATAGTTCTGAATCATACGATTTGTGACTGGGTGGTTCACGATGCGTCATGTTTGATGTTTTGCGAAGGTTACTAAATGGTCATCAGGATTGTTTGACATAACATTCAAATATCTTGTTACTACATGCTAATAAATATAGTCCATATCCTTATCTTTGTGGAAGACACGGGTAAAAAGTTTTGTTCTGTATTTTCAAACGGTAACGGTTGAATGGAATAATACCACTCCAGTGCAGATAACCACAGTGCAATATCAGGGCATATTGCACTGGTCGTGGTATTATACGCTAATCTAACTCCCCAAAAGTGATATTGTTGCACTAATATGCACTCCGCTGACCCCTCGTGCACATTAGTGTACTATTCAACACTCGGCTTCGCCTCATGTGATTAGTACACTTATTGTCCCTCGGCTTCGCCTCGTGCAATAAGTGCAACAATACCACAATGCGTCGTTAGATTAGCGTATATTATTTCTGAGAGAATCGTTGGCAATATAATTATATACGTTGCCTGTAACCTACCTCGACTTAATCGCACCCCGTTTCTTATGATGGATAAATGGAAGTACGAACAACTATAGTGTCAAATGTTGGTATATCCAAAATTTGTTTCTCAACACAACCCCAGATTATGAAACCTCTCCTTGCAGTTAACTGCTGGGACATGGAGAATTACGTGAAAAACGCAGTTACAACGTACACTAACGGAGACAGGACACCAGGGACCGAAGTCACCATCACGTGCAACCAAGGTTACGAGGCCGTCCGCGGCGCAACGACCTTCACCTGTCACGATGGCGAGTGGAAAGATGACGTCAACAACCCGTCAGCAAACAGCGATTTCATTTACACCAAATGCATACCAAGTATGTGCTTCAGTTTCATTATTTTAGTATTTAAAAGTTCTTGCTTGTTAGCATAATAGAAGCTATCATAGGCAAATGATAATTTGGTTAGACACATTTCGACTCTTTGCAGTTGAGAGATTTAACTGAACTTTGAATTTAATAAGTTCCTAGAAGCAAAGAAAGAACAAGTTAAACTTCAGGCTAATAGTTCTAATTTTCCAGCATGCTGGGACTTTAGCGAGTTAATCCCGAATGGCGTGGTGTCGTTTACCAACAAGGACAGGAAGGACGGTACTATAGCCACAATAGCGTGTAAAAAAGGCTACGATCTAATGAACGGTCCCGCGGAGTATACCTGCAACGACCAGCAGTGGCTAGGAGTCAACACTCTCGCGCATTTGATCACCACGCAGTGCCTCACGGGTAGGTGGAAAGTAACAAGTGGATATGATTTGAGCGTGGTTATTTAGCACGTGGTTATCAAGCACATAACTATAATAAATATGGAATTTAAATTCTAAAGCTGACGAAATTTATAACCGATGAAATTTATAGCTAATAAATTTAAGTTCAGCTATCAGACTTACTACTTAGTGTCGATCGGAAGATCTGTCAAAACTCCGAAAGAACGCGCAAACATTTGATTTCGACAAAAATTCAATGAAAAGCAAATTACAGGATTGTGCACGCTGTTATTTGCAAGTTCTTTTGACGGATCTTTCGATCAATCCATGTGTACAGATACGCTTCAAAAGTGATTTTTACACGTCTTATAAAAAAATGCTTGAAATTTAGGAATCATACTCTAGTCTCGAATTCTAAAGCACCCAATCATTTCAGGCAATGTTATTCATCCAGCCAATGCAGAGCCACAGATAACAAATAAGAAAAACAAGAAGAAAAATAAGAAAAATAAGAAGAAAAACCAAGGATAGAAGTTTTGATATATTGACTGTTGGAGACTATGTAAAAGAACTGCAGCATATAATTATAAATTTTTGATTCACTCTTACATAATCCATTATTACGGCTATTCCTCTTGTGCTTAGTTTAAAGTTATAAATAATAATAAATTAGAATATTTATGTTATGTTACATTATAAATCAAATTGGTCGCCGTTTGAAAAATAAGTTTCATTTTTACTCTATGGAATCCCTACTATACAGTATACATCTCAGGTCTTCATGAAATTATTCTAGAGGAATTTCTGAATATAATTAATAAGTTTCCGATATATTATGTTTCTAAAGAATTGCGCTCGTTTTCTGGTTAGATTTTACGAGCGCTTTACCACCTCGCCCTATAGTCAGCTGTGCACCTCTAAAAGTACAAAACATTAGGTATTGTCATTAAAATTGATAAGAATCTCCAAATACATACAGAATTTGGTAATTTTCAAGTCGGACAGCCAGCACGATTCATGAAGCTGCACACGTGCACTGATATTCCGCCCTTATATTGGCTGTCATGGTTACCTCAGTGAGAGGTAGTTTCAAGTATGTATTCCCAGGGCACTTTCAGAACTCTTCCATTTTTAACCCCACCTCACCTCCTTTTTGTAAACAAAGAGGGTGATTGGGGGATGTTAAAATACAGTACGTACACCTAACATACGATGTGTGAGAGTCGAAGGTTTATATGAAACCACCACCGCATAATAATGGTAACCAATCATCGGAAGGGTGGTAAGTTCCATGAGTTTTAAACTGCGTAGAAGGGGGCAGGCCGGAGTGTGCCTGAGGGGGCTCTAAGCTAGTACAGCACACTCTCCCATGAGTTGAGAAGAGGGGGGTACAAGTGCTATTATACCAAGCACCGGACACCTCGCAGCTGCTGCTCTTGTCGTGGTCCCGAGACAAAGTGAAAATATAGGTCAGGTAATATATAATTAGTACGACTCACTACTGGACGGGAGAGATATGTTGACCTTAGCTGAGATATTATTTGAATTTAGTGCCTCATGGAACGGGAAATTTATAATTGGGCAGTAAGTTCTGAGAACCTTTCACTCTAACGGGCTGAGAGCTGGAACTGAGATAAAGCTGGAATTAAACGTTTTAAACTTTCGCTTTCCACAGGTTTTCAGAGCAATATAACACTATCTATGTAGCTTCACTAACCACTTACAGGGTGTTTCATATTAAGTGTGACTATTTTGAAACTGTACTGAAAATTCAACAAAAGACTTGGCACTGATTATCAGTCTTCTTGTTGTGCCAATATGATTGGAATTTATGCCAGAAAAGTTTCCAGATGATTGCAATTATTTATTTTTTCACAAATTGACCTTTTGCTAGGGCACAGTTTCAGAAACTGAAAATTTCCAAATTTTATGCATGCTAGGATATTCGCTGTTTCGCATACCATTTAGGCACTGTACTAAGTTTTGAGGTTACAACTGAGGCTGTGTGGTGTCTGAATTATCAAAAATACACATCTCAAGGTTTAAAGTTATACTGTGACCAACTTCACGATGAAAAATATTGATCTGCCGCAGCGGTATCAAAGTGCCACTGTCTAACAATAAAGAAAAGCACATCTCATTCGTTTCTAAAGGCAGTTTCTGCTAAAATTGAGGATCTCAAGGACAATTTACGAGTTCAAATTATAGAATTGACCATGCTATGAAAGTATGAAGCATCAGTTTTGTATCTTTGGTGAATCAGTAACCATGAAAACCTTTGTGGGTCAAATGTAGGGTCCAGCTTATTCTGTTAGCAGACTCCAGTGTTTGCGACACTTTGAAACTGACTAGGCAGATCAATATTTTTCATCGTGAAGTTGGTCAAAGTATGACCTTAAACCTTGGGATGTTTATTTTTGATACCTTAGACACCACACAGCCTCAGTTGGACTGACAAAACTTAGTACAGTGCCTAAAAGGTATGACAAACAGCAAATCTCCTAGCATGCATCAAATTTGGAAATTTTCAGTTTCTAAAACTGTAGCCCTAGCAAAAGGTCAATTTGTGAAAAAATAAATAATTGCAATCATCTGGAAACTTATCTGGCATAAATTCCAATCATATTGGCATAACAAGAAGACTGGTAATCAGTGCCAAGTCTTTTGTTGAATTTTCAGTACAGTTTCAAAATAGTCACACTTAATATGAAACACCCTGTAATTATTTGAATGAGTTATGACTAAGGTCTACGAAGTCAAAACTCAAAAGCACAAGAATTTTTCTAAAATTGATGAAGTGAAGAATTACGTCGTATCAGAATCAGACCTATCTCAGAACCCATCTCCGGGCTTCCATTTAAGTTCATTCGTACAGGTATGAAAAACATGAGAATTATTCTAACAATAAATCCCGCAATGAAATTACTATTCTTGGTCACGGTACTCTGCATTTTGTTGTCACAGCCGGGGGCAGGGCACCTGCAGCTGCTGAATATACCGCATCAACAAGTTTATTCTGTACCCACCATGAGCTCACCGAGCGTATACGTGCTTATGGAGAACGGATTTCTTGCCTCACAGCAATTGATTTCACGACACAAAATATTTCTCGTTAAATTTCACCCAAGAGTCCACGACTCCTTGAAAACCAATTAAACATTAGGAAAATCAATAACCTGCGTTTTTATTAGCATTCATTGCAGTAGAAAAACGCTATTATTCTGGTTTCTGGTCTAACAGGTATCTGAATGTGAATGAAACTTTGAAAGCATGAGTAACTCGGTCTGGTAAGTCGATATCATTATCACAACCTATCAAAAACATTCCACTAAATGAGAGGTACCAATCGCGAATGTCTTTTCTAGGAAGTACGAAAGCCGATTCCTGGGGGCGAACAACGAACAGTAAATTTTAATTGTACCACATTCCCGTGCAGATTACTACCGTGCAATTATTTCTAGAGTAACTGGTCGTGGTAAAATACGATAATCAAAGGCCACAGGAGTGATACTGTTGCACAAATTGCACTCAGCTGACGCCTCGTGCCGATTAATAAACTAATGAACACTTGGGTGATAAGTACAGTAATTGGCACTCGGCTTCCCTCGTGCGATTACTGCAACAGTACCACTATATGCACCGTTAGATTAAATTAGCGTATAATATAGTATTGGGAATGAAACATAACTCTGAGAATATAGAAGACCAAAAAGATTTCAACAGTTGGTTAAGCTACTAACAGCGAAACACAAATGTCCAACGAGCGGAAAATAGGTAGTTAAAAATCCTACATAACTGTGCACAACATGAATCAGTTTGGGACCGAAAGTGTTGCGGGCAAATTTTGTCACTTTCACTCATAAAACATTTCTAATCCATACCAAAATTTGCATGGATACAGTTTATGTCATAATACAGCGTCTGTGAAAATTTGAAACATTTTCATACAAAAATGACGAAGATATAGCGAAATTTAGTCAGTCTCGGTCCAAAACTGACTTCATTTTGCAATCTCTCGTCATTTGTTGATGAATATTTTCAAAGACGCTGTCTTATGCCAAAAACTATAATCCCGCAAATTTTGGTATCAAAGTGACATTCACAAATGGTTTTATGAGTGAAATGGACAAAATTTGCGCACAGCACCCTCGGTCCGAAACTTATTCATGTTGTACACAATAATATAATGGTGCAATGACAATGCATTGCAGGCAACATCTGAATTACTGCATTAGCATATTCATACTTGCGTAGACATCAATACTTATTCCGGATAATTCATACTCATAACAGGCATGGATCCAGCCCACAATTTTTGGGGGTGTGCAAATTTAAGGTCACTCGGTGTCACCTCGCGGCGCCTCATTTGCAAATAGGACTTTTTTTGAATATAAAGGTAATTAAATTATGTATTAGCACTGGCACAATTTCACTAAATAAATTAACAATCAAAAGGGGTCTGGGGGCGGCAGCACCCATAAGCCAGAGGTCTGGAGTAAGACATGTCACCTCAATAGCCCAATAGTTTTTTGCAGTATTTTCATCTCAACAGTTCCATCGATAATGTCGTACACAATTTCAATGAATATATTACAAATCAAATCAAAAGAGCAGAAGGGGTCTTGGGGCGGCAGCCCCGCAGAAGACAGAAAGAAATGACAACAATATCGTTTCGCCATTCAATTTACACTCTTATATATTGCATCCATAACATTGATTCAAATGATTCAGTTCATGTAAGGTTTGTCTATGAAGACAATTACTGGAGCATCTGATGTTTTAGTAGTATCGATCATTGGAGCATCCTTCAGGCCTAAATTGAGTGGAAGGCCATCGATATCTGAGGGTTGCTACTGATATTTGACAAATAAGACTATTCATGGAATTTGTAAACTTCAAGTGTTTATGAAAATTAATTAATTTTATAAATTTTAAAGTCCTTTTTCGGCTTCATTTTCAATTCTAAAGTTGATTTCTATTTTAAATTTTTGAATTGCACGCCCAGAGCACGCCCCCAAATTTTTGTTTGGGGGTGTGCGCACGCCCCCGTGGATCCATGCCTGACTCATAAATTTGCAAGTGTCATCTGCTAAGATTTAAACTCCTCTCGTTCGAGTTGTGCCGGCCAAAGGGTACATTTTGCGCGTTACATAGAAAAAGTGTTTTTGGGGTGGCATGCCCCCGAGCAGAAAGGGCACAGCCCCTCGGAAAATTTCTCCAAAAATTATGGTGACCTCTTTTGGTCTTCGGTATTTTGGGTCCATTTTATCCAGTGAAGTCTACCCAATGAACTCCATCCTCCCTTTCCATTTCATTCGCATATTATTATCACTACACCCCAACGAATTATGAATACCACCATCGTGTTTGACATTTCACGACCAAGATCACCTCTCTCGCTCAAATGGTTCAAGAGTTATGGCACTATGAACTTGAAGTTTCAAATTATATGATCGCAATATGGCGTGCGACGGAGAAGCCGGCACTATTCAAACACGTTAAGATTAAATGTGAGATGGTGAACGGGGAGTCCGCTGAAATCAGCGCGGGTCTGCGCGGAGTCGAGTCCACCGGGGATAGCTCATGGAAGAGATGAGCCAGTGTCAGCATTAACTGGTGTCACTATGTCAATCGCAATGTGCAAGGGAACTAGTGTCAGTGTAAAGATGTGTTATTTGTAGAAATTACATAAAGCAGAATCAACAATGTCGGAGCATATCTCAATTGAGTAACTCGGAAAAAGTAAAAACCTTCGGCTTCAGTCTCAATGCCCGATCAAGAATGAAATATTTCACCTCCGTTCTTCGTTTCGCGCTCAGACTGCTATTTCACTAGCTGTACTTTTCTCATCGAATTATTGAACCTTTCAATAACTACATGGAATCCCGCGAATCAGCCCCAAATAACTCCAACTGGTGTCAGAGTGAAATTGATATGAAACTTATTGTAGTGCAAATCCTATTGTAACATTATAAGTGTTAAATGTTAATGGGGGTGGCAAGTTTGGTATACCGGACAATGGGGGAGCCAAAATGCCTCCCATTAATCTTGGTATACATCATAACAGAGTTAACCATACCCAGGCGCGCCCTACACTTGGGCTAACCTCTAATCACGGGCTCCCCTATACACCGCTCCCCTTAATCTTGGGCTTACTCACTTCCTTGATCTCACCCCTAAACAAGGGATCGCCCATACCAGACTCGCCCTTATCCTGGGCTATACTGCATGTGGCTCCCCCTACCTTGGGCTTCTGGAATGCCTTGGGCTAACCCCCAAACACGGAATCAACCATAGCAGACCATACCAAACCTTATCCTGGGCTATACCGCATATGGCTCCAACCTACCTTGGGCTTCTGCAATGCCAGCAGGCTAACCCCCAAACACGGGATCCACTATACCAGACAGGCTTCTGCAATGCCAGCTTATCCTGGGCCAAACACAAGTCCACTATGGCACCCACCCTAGGCTTCCCTGGGCTTTTAAATGCCAGCAGGCTCCCCTCCGTTAAATTGGGCCACGCCATTCACTCACCCCATGCCCTCTCCAGTGTCCACCCTAGTTTGGGCTCCCCCATGATCAAACCCGGACTACCCACGTATTAACTCGGGCTCCCTCATGATAACTCGGGCTCCCCCATACAAACTCGGGCTCCCCCATACTAACTCGGGCTCCCCCATGCTAACTCGGGCTCCCCCATATAAACTCGGGCTGCCCCGTTTTAACTCGGGCTCTCCCATACTAACTCGGGCTCCCCCATACTAACTCGGGCTTCCCCATGATAACTCGGGCTCCCCCGTACTAACTTGGACTCCTCCATCCAAACTTGGGCTCCCCCGTACTATCTAGTAGGGGGAGCCCAGGTTAGTACGGGGAGCCCAAGTAAAGTACGGGGGAGCCCAAGTTAGTACGAGGGAGCCCTGATAGTACGGGGGAGTCCAGATAGTACAGGGGAGCCCAAGTTGGTATGTGGGAGCCCAAGTTGGTATGGGGGAGCCCAAGTTGGTATGGGGGAGCCCACATAGTACGGGGAGCCCAGATAGTACGGGGGAGCCCTGCTAGCACGGGATAGCCCAAGTTGGTACGGGGGAGCCCAAGTTAGTACGGAGGAGTCCGAGTTGGTTTGAGGAGCCCAAGATAATACGGGAGAGCCCAAGTTAGTACGGTGCAACCCAAGATGGTATGGGGGAGCCCGAGTTATCATGGGGGAGCCCGAGTTAGTATGGGGGAGCGCGAGTTTATACGGGAGAGCCCGAGTTTATACGGGGGAGCCCGAGTTAGTATAGGGGAGCCCGAGTTAGTATGAGGGAGCCCGAGTTTGTATGGTGGTGCCCGAGTTAATATGGGGGTAGTCCGGGTTTTGATCATGGGGGAGCCCAAACTAGGGGGGAGAGGGCATGTGGTGAGTGAATGGGGTGGCCCAATATAACGGAGGGGAGCCCATATTTAAAGCGAGGGAGAGCCCAAGGTAGGGTGGAGCCATAATATGCGGTATACTGTATAGCCCAGGATAAGGGTTGGTCTGGTATGGTGGATCCCGTGTTTTGGGGTTAGCCCAAGGCATTGCAGAAGCCAAAGGTAGGGTGGAGCCATATGCAGTATAGCCCAGGATAAGGGTTGGTCTGGTATGGTGGATCCCGTGTTTGGGGGTTAGCCCAAGGCATTCCAGAAGCCCAAGGTAGGAAGGAGCCATATGCAGTATAGCCCAGGATAAAGGGTTGGTCTGGTATGGTGGATCCCGTGTTTGGGGGTTAGCCCAAGGCATTCCAGAAGCCCAAGGTAGGAAGGAGCCATATGCAGTATAGCCCAGGATAAAGGCGAGTCTGGTATGGGCGATCCCTTGTTTAGGAGAAGTCTGTGTATCCAAAACAGCAAAACGGATACAGGGGCTCCAATAACTTGTCACCCCCATTGATATGAAAATAAACCAAAGTAAGTAAGTGAAAATTAAAGTCAAATTTTTCCAGTGAAACCTATAAGCCAGTGTCAGAGTATCCTGGTGCCCGCGTTATCTGATAGTGACCCTTAAAATCAAAATGAAATTGGTGTCAGGGCAAATTGGTGTCAGAGTGAATTGGTGTCAAGGTAAATTCGTGTCAAGGTTGGACGCCGGCAAGTGAGGATACTCAGACGTGTTCACTGTACAAACTGGTGTCAGAGTAAAAAGGCATCATAAATTTTGAACTCAGATTGAACTCATGCCAGAGCGAACCTTGACGGATGTCAGAGTTATCTAGTATCATTGATTCATTGTTTTACTGATGCCAGCGTCAACTGGTCATGTCTGCGATACCGCTCCTTGATTAACCTGATTTTCAATGGAAAGCTGCTAACAACAACACTCCAAGTCAACTTTGCTGGAAGTTAGTGGCAGACTGAACCAGCGTAACAGAAATTTCTGTGACAAATCACAGAAGGCATTTTGAAATTTCCACAAGAGCCCAAGCGCGCAATATCAAATATGTTCGAACGTGATACTGATCGTACGGTGAAACCGACAATCACGTACTCTTCAGTATCAAATGGACGGGAGCGGGGCAACTACACGGTTGGGACAGTTTCTCTCTTGATGAAATTGTGAAAATTTCAAATAAAATACAATGAAAACAAATATAATTCATTTTTTCTAACAACTTTACAAAAGTACAAACAGCAGTCTGAAAAACTCAAAACTATCCTTATAATTTTGGTAGAAGTCATGGACAACTCATATCTTTAAATTGAGTTGAGTGCAATTGCGGAATAGCGCCGATGAAATGTACATGAGCACTTTATGATGAGTCAGACCCGAGTCGGAAGAGGGAGTACCACTGTTTGGTCCATTCCATAGGTCTCAGCAGCTGTCACCGTATGAACCCTTGATAATGCCACGTCCATTATTATACCCCTACTAACAAAGTCTCGGCTTCGCCTCATCCTTGTAAGTTGCCGAATACGGTCACCACTCCGACATGTAACCACTCATTTTTCACCGCAGCGGTGCGCTACAAAGTATCCCAAAGTCCTGCAACACAGCTGCTATACAAATAGTGACAACATCGAATCATTGAAATCATTGGTTAAGTGATGCCATAGTGTCATGTGATGAACGTGATATTTCCATGAAGTGCTCCTGCAATGTCGCTTAGAAAGTGAGAAATGTACTCATGGGCCATGGTGCGGTATGAAGAGTGCAATGTGCATTGTTTATTTGCGTAGTTTTGCATTCCTACTCTTATCTGCCTATTATCTAACCATCATTGGAAAAGTTCATCTCTTCTTGATTCCATCCAGACATTCTCCCATATGTTAAGCTTCAAGCTAATCAAAACATTGGCTGATGCTGGTAACAAAATGACCAATTAAAGCTACCCCATCACATTTGAGCACTTCGTACACACGCTGATAAACTCCCTGTGTACACTATAGCTACCGGTGAGTGTACTACGAGTGTAATTTATCGAAATAATCATTGTTCGGAATTCTCTCCGGTGCGATAAGGTGCCGGGATGTGGGGAGGACAAAGTGTTGGCATAGTTTGGTCACCTGACCCTATCACGGGGCCCGTGCGCCGTGTGGCGGAGCGTGTGGCTCGGATCACGTGACCGTCACGCGATCCTCGCGAGTGAGAGCCGTCACCGCGATGTATTCCCTCTATTACTCCGCTAAATTATCCATCGCTACTCCGTGTCGAGAAGTTGTTTGTTTTTTTAGTGATTTTGGTGTCAAAGAGGCCACATGAACGAGTTACCATCGTGTTCGGTGCAGGGTATGATGCAGCATACGGCTGAGATGGCAATGGGGTGAGTGGGGGACGGGTAGCTCATTTATAAGCCACACTCAGTTCGTACCCTCATGGGGCAGGGTCTGATGTGACACAAATTTAATGATAACACACTCCCATGAGCATCTACGACAGAATGGAATGTTTGTTTATACTTTCTAAATATAAATATATCGAGTTGGTTTATGCGACTTAAGATGGTAAAAAAGTAACTAGAACCGCACATCATGATCAAGATGGTCGGAAGCGGAATTACGGCAACATCAGTAAGTGGGTGTGGACGAAATGTCTGCTCTGACTCCACCGACATCCGAACTCCATGATAGCTGAACTCCATGATGTGGAACCATGATGTAGTCAATTAATCAGTTCTTAATTTGCCCTTCAATCTAAATACTGTTTTGTTTTTCTAAGCGCTGACTTTGCTCTTTGCGAATTATTTTCATCTTTGCAGAGTTATGTGCGAAATTTTATCGATCAAGTTTCGTTGATAATGTAACTGAATAGTTTTGTTTTTGTTTACTAAAGTACTAACAAGTAACCATTTCTGGCTACTACTATTATTGATAAGCTTCCGATTGAGTAAGGCGATAGGGATTCGTGAATATTTATGGAACTTAACGATTTTGATAGCACGGCACGGGGGCAGACTCTTTATGCCCCATTTCTATGTACGCATTTCAACTCAAACATTATCCCTATCTCTAATCTCGACCATACTCTCAACCATAATCTCATTCTCAACCTTAATCCCAACCATAATCTCGACGCTTACTGAATGATTGAACTGGTGACCTTTGAAACATCGCTCACTCGTAGTTTGTTACTGACAGTATTCTAAAGAACTAATACGAGAGAATTCTTATGGTGTACCTCCTTAACCCTACTACTACTATCATACGAGCATATCCAGTTTTTACTCATTCCTCGTACTCGTGGCACACACAATATTTTGAAACAAGTACCGATTGGATCTGCCATTTAATGCGGGCATTGTAACCTAATTCCTTATATCGTATCAGGAAACTATGGTTGCAAAATATTGGTCATGGCAAAATTCGGCCATAAAAATTCGTGAAATTCGCGGCATTTATCCATTCAGTAAATTGGAAAATTTACTTTATTGCTTCGTTCGACCGGCCCAATGGACAACAGGGAAACAATGCAAACATCATGAAACCATTTTTATAACCGGACCCTTGTACAAAAATTTTTAAGTTGTTACCAAATCAAGTTTTTTTATAAACCAAAACCCATAGTCCTTCTTTCTCAATGGGGCATCGTACAAGGCCTATTAGCGGATACTGGAAAGAGCAAGTTCTGATCTGGCAGCACGGATCAGCACTCGTTCATCTGGCAGTAGGTCGTTCTTCCGTGATTCATTTTATTCAGAGCCCTTGACATGAAGTTACGTTGTTCTCACGGGTAAAGCTGGGAAGCTATGTGCAGCGATGGAGTGAAACTTTCAAAGTTAAATTTAATTAAAACTCGGCTCTTGAACGATAAGTACCACGGTATTTTCATGTTAAGGCTCGGATTTTTAAATAAATGTATTTTTATGCAGTATGTCGCATGATATAGCATTCCATTATGTGAGCTAGAGAAGATAGAAAATACAACATTGCGACGAGTCCATTGTCCAGCCTGCCATGGTCATGGAGCCAAGGCGGTTCCTTCAGCCTCACTTGTCTGGAAAACTGCAGTTTTTCCTTTCCCAAGCTCTATTGGAGGACAGTAAAATGCGGGAAGATAAATACATTGCAGCCGCAGTCTACGAGATCATGGCGAAAAATCACGGACGCTCGGACTTCATGAGGCATGTTCACTATATCTGGTCATTTGGTGGAACTCAATATTACTATTAGATTCGGTGATGGTATCAAAATAATCTGTAGTTTTTTCTCATGATCTGGAATAAAGAAAGAGCATCAGTATAAATGGACAGCTTTCAGCAGAAATGTATTTCAAGCCCAGATCGATATCATTGTTAATTGGTCGTCCCCAAAAAATTCAAAGGATGTCCTAATTGAATTAGCAAATTTTTTATGTACATGATACCGTACAGTGCGAAAAAAGGCGACGTGTAAAGTAACAAATTTAAGCTTTGATATACAAAGGTAGCAATGGCCCCACAGTCCACTTCAGCCAAAATGCACGAATTGTGGGCTATCATGAAAAAATTAGATTTCATAATGCGCCATATGATTTATGAATATGGTATGAAATTATTACAATTATTTTAAGGTGCTGATCCTCATCACAGTCTTTCACATTTACCCTCTACTTCCATAGGCAATTATTCATTGCGGTTGAATACTACATGGCATTATTATGAAACACCAAGCTTGATTTGCGCCAAGGATTAATATGCCCACAGATCATAAGTCGGCGGTTAAAATGTCGTAATTATCATAGAACGATGTGTTGAGTTGATGACGTTGAACCTTCACTTTTTCGCAACGAGGTGAGAAGAGGACAACATCAAATTCGATTAATTAAAGCTATCCTCCGATTCCAAAAATCATTAATATCATAGCTTTGCGTATGGAAAGTTAGGAACGGCGCGATACCGCGGAGGTAACGCTAGACTTATCGTCGGGAGCCTCAAGTAGAACACAAGAGAGGAAATTAGAGGACTACATCATATTCAGTAGCATATTATTATTATGCCTTACCGTGATCACTGCATCAAGCTCTAAAAATAACACCATGTTATGACTATAAGATATGAGAACGGGAGGAAATAGAATGACATGTATCAAGCACAGTGTAGAATTTTCCAGAGAGCGAAAGTGAGTTTTTAGAATTTCTTCTGTAAATGACAAAAACAAAATGACATAAAATTCTGTGAGATTTTGTCGTCCCCATTTAGGCCTTCGTTCCCAATGATATCGATCAGGGATTTCAAGTTCCGACTTCCGATGATGCCAAGTTCAATCAATGCTTTTGGTTTTAGGTGAAAGACTGGTATTTCTATTGCTCTATTGTTGATGAAACCTCTATTACTGTAGTGCAGAACATTACATGAGGTCAAAACACTTGTGAAATCATCATGGGATACCTAATGAGTCCCTAATTAGTGAATCAACACGGGAATTGGGACGCTTGTTGGAGCTTGTTAGCTTGTTAGGATACGTCTGAAGTGGTGATTAAAGTAATGATAATGAGGTGGCATTGCAGACACTAGACAGTAAGCAGGTCGAGTACTCGGATCCTAAAACATCAGCTCATGGTAATAAACCTGTTCTTCCCTGATATCATAAGACGAGAGTAGACACCTGGTATGATAGTATGATGGGAGCTATTTCACTGCACCACATGCAAAGTACTTGGTCTATCAAACAACAAACTAGTGAGAATCAGTGATGTCATTATCATGTTTTAAAATGGAGCAAGGATGCCGTTTAACTGCCTTATATTAAGGTATGGAGCCTGTAAAGTTATTGAATTAAATTTTAAAGGGTAATATTGCCTACCAGAGGGGAAGAAGGCGATTATCACCTCTCCGGACAAGAGTACGTGCTCGCAGAAACACGGCCTAACGAGGAAGAGTGATTTGATTTGATAGCTTGAATCGTGACTCCAGACTGTGTTATGAATTTAATGTTTAATAACCCTGTTTATTGAGAAGTGCGAATAGGCGAAGTGCAGGATAACCCCGTGATGTCCTGAGTGTCTATTATTATCGTACATAAATCCTAGATATCAAGATATAATATAGTAAGTGAATTGATCAATTGGGACAGACGATGAGGAACCAAATTAACACATTGAAACGTGTGAAAACCAATCATTCATGAATATCAAGTGGTTGATCATTGAACTACGAAGCACACGTATCACACTTGATTGGACATATCATGGTTGACTGAGTCTCTGATTCGATTGGGTGATCAAGTCAACGAGGTGGTAGACCAATAACAACGTCACGGCTGACGAGCCAGCCAATCAATGACGTAGAAATAATCAGGAAAATATCTAAGACATGAAGAAATGTGAAAACGAAAACAAAATGAATTTTGATGCATTTTAGAACGGAAATCTAAAATCTTTGATGAATCGATTTAATGATGTGGTGAAAACGGAGGAGTTTACAAGATCTGGCAATACGTCATATACGTTTTTTCCTCACTCAAGGCCGACCATACCCTTACTGCCACATTTTGTGCCGCCCCAGGATGAGAAAATCAATATTCAATAACTAAGTAATTAATCCAATCATTTATGAATCACGGAAAAGAATGAACCAGTTCCTAATCAAACTATTTATTGATGAAAATAATCCTTGATCAGCCTCACTGTTTGAATGGAATGACAGGCACATAGTTTTCAGTGAATTTCCTGTGAGCACTGGTGCAGACTAATATTTCATTGCATCGGTTTATTCTTGATAAACCTACTCAATCTATGGATGGCAATCACTTCGTACCGGTCATTGGCAAAAAGTAGGTTGCCGTGGATTAAGTTAATGATAGGGATTATTGAACAAGGGCCCGTGATTTTAATAAGGTAATTGGTACTGGACGCACTTGTTAATGTGTTTATACCATATATGGTATGATTGGTCCACTCTGCTCAAGGTCACGTGACCGCACCACGTGATCTGCCTTAAGGGGCTCTCTCCTAATTGGGAGGGGGATTCCGTCCCCTTAAAACCTGCACGGATTCGCATCACTACAGTCGTATTTCTCAGTTTTGTCACAATCTACTCGTCATGTTGCTACATCACCCCGATTTTACTGATTTTGGGTAAGTTTTAAGTCAATATTTCGGATCAAATTTAGCTTTATATAACAAGTTTTCCAGTTTTGATTATTGAAATATTTCCTATTTTTCATGTCATTTGAAAGGATATGCAAGCTCAGTAACTAACTCAATGCATTAACAATGGTTGCTTCAGTAAGAGCTATTCATTCCAGTATCATTTCACAAATTATATCGGATATCAGTTTGCTCTTCGCATCGCAAAACACTTAAAAGCGTCCTCTATTATATCCCCTTTTGATCCAAGGCTTGACTTGATAGCACTGTAAAGCTCCATTAAGTGGTGGTAAGTGCTCCACACAATAGGGTAGATGGGCAATTACCATATTATGCTTACCATAATGTCAGCCTGGATTGTCGCACTACGGATAGAGGTTAAGGGACAGGATAGAATCATGAGCCAGGATTGAACGCATGAGATTTTTTTAGATTGAATATTAAAGTAGCAGCATTTTTTTAAATTTTTTCATTTTTAACGATTTCATGTTCAAATTCTAATCTTGAGAAGATTAGGCTCGCATAAGGTTTGACATTATGAAAGACAACCATAATCTAGAATTATATAGACTGTGAACTGGCAGACGTTTTTTACTATTTGATTCAGAATTAACACATCACAAAAAAGTTTCGTCCCGTGTAAGAAAGATTTATTAAGGAACTGTGTAATGTGCGTACAGTGCAATGAATCCCATGAAATAAACGAATAAGGAATCCATTAAGATTACCTTTTGAATACGCCATATAACGCCATTGAATCAGTTCGAATAGTGTAAGTCAATATAGCTCTGTGGAGTGGTAACTGAATTCCTGCGTGCCGTCTTGACAGTCCAACATAATTCAGAAAAGTTGGAAATGATTATTTGTCCTAATCTAACGTATAGTGTTACAGTATCTACTATCTATAGTGCCGAAATATGATCAGGAATCATCCATGTCTCAGTAGTTTGAAGTACGAACTAAATTCTAATACATTTACCAAGTGTCCAGCATACTCAAAAACTGGACCAATTTCATGATTCAAAGCCATTTACTAATTATTGGAACTTGACAGTGGTATTTGGAAATTGACTTCCTTTGGAGAATTCCACTACACATTTAAGATCTTAAGACTGGTTATAATGTCAGGTAAATTCTATCAAAGCACGTTTCATACTTTCATAGATGGAGAGAGGTGCGAGAGGTGTTTGGAAATGGTATGATTATTTATTATTGTTCTAAAAGTGTGGAAACAGCTGGGTGGTCTCGCTCCGAAATGGGCTGGAGAATTTTGGCTTCATGCCGTTCCACACTCCAGTAACTACTGATTATTTTAATTTCTCCGAAAGTCAAAACTACGTTTCATTGACTATATTAATTTTTTGAAACAGCACACCGTAGTAGTCTAAGAACCAAGAAAGGATGCCCTCATTTAATTAAAAACGTTTCCGGGCTTCACCATTGATGTTCTGTCTACTTAAGTAAAAGCTCTGCGTTTCTCTGTTTTATTATGTGCGTTACCACAAGCTCCTATCACCTGCGCAGTACACATAGCCTCATGGGATCCTAACTCGAGTGTAAGAGGGCCAGGACCACAGCAATGCTCCACACACGCCAGTGAAGGTCACCTGTGAGATGTAGGCGGTGCTGAGCCATCAATGAGCCATTTAAACCTATGATGATGACGTCACTCCTATCTCCTTATCTTAGTGCTGGAATTTTAACATTAATAATGATGGAGGGAGCTCTCCTAGACAAATAAACAGTTAATTAAAATAAATAGAACAATTGCCCTCTGTTTCCTTCTATTATGTTATAACGGGTGCAATTAATTTGAAATTATTATTGAGAGTTGAGAGAAAGGGTTATTATGCAGTGTTAGCCGGTGGAGAATGGGACTTCGAGACTATATGATTTTCCAATTACAATAGATCACAACAACAATACGATGATGAGACCGGTATTTAGATGAGATGTTAATTGGGTAGTAGTTCCAATATCGGTGCCAGCCATACCAAGAGCAGATGGTAACATTAATTGGATACAAGAGTATCTACTATCTATAACCCACAACCAGTGGTAATGAGAATCTATATTAATGAGACAACCTGGATTATACTCTTTAACTGAAATCTTGTCAATTTAATTGGCTTATGTGAGGGTCTTGAATGAGCTTTGAGCTTTCTGTCGTGATTGGACTGAAGAACATATGCCATTGTAAGTGTTCACCGAGAGCCGATTAATAAACCTGCAACACAAGCTTTTTCAAATCTTTTCTTCTATTGTAGGAGGTCTCCAAAATAACAACCAACTGATCATCATGTGACTCCTTAGCATCACCATCACACAACTACATTCCACTGACTTCCCCTGACAATTCCCTAACACATCCCTCCCTTTCAGTTCGGAGACAATGAATGCCACCTGTGCTGGGGTTCTGGTGAACCTGAAGAGGCAGGGGGAGTATCTGGAGGGCTTTGTGGAGGGATGGAAGGAACTCATCATCCTGCTGGAGCTGCACAAGAGAACCACCACCTCAACCTTCGGCACGAGGGACAGCCGGGGACCTTTCCATCAGAGTGACTTCGGATTCGATGGGACACGCACTGTCACACTGGGTTAGTGGTTTAATCATGGTCGATGTCTTCTCGGGAATGCTTTCTTTTCTCGGCTTTGGTGGATAGTTAGCCAAAACATCACAAATGCCGCATCAGGAAGTGATTGATTCTGTTCTATTTTACACAATAAAATCGTTCACAGGGAAGGTGAAATCTCCTCGACTTCTTTGGCAGAGTACAGCTAACCCCATGGTACCTTTTGATGGAGTTCCTTTCCTTATCTGTGGTCGCAAAGTCCTGGAGTGTCAGTACGGTCCAAAGAGGGATGCCAGACGAAGGAAGCCAGACGAAAAGTCTTGTGAAGACTACTGCAAGGTAAGGATTGAGTTCTGTGATTTGCGCTGATACTCTGATACTGTAGAGAAGAGAGTCTGCCGAGGAGGCTACATTACCAATGACTCAATGATGTCACTTCGGCTTGAAAATCCACAAAGGCAGATACAACTGATTATGATGGAAAGAACGCATTTTGAAAGAGCGTGGAGTAAAACAAAATAAACGGAATTTAGTCCCTGGTCCGGTGTAATATAGTGTAGTTAAAAGGTACCTGTTACTTCCCTTGCTGTGGTTTCGCTTCATGAGGGGAAATTCTATGTTGAAACTCGCACACACTAGCGATATATTATTTCCCTGCCATTGATTCAAACTCTGGAAAAGTCTGTGAGGGCGTTGCTTGTTACTCTCAGGTGCGTAACGAAAGTGTTTGTGTATACACTCTTTGTGTATACACTCTCCAATTATCATTCTAATCACATGGATTTTTACCTAAAACCAGTGTGGCTCGTCGTTAGGAGATCGCTAAGCCGTGATCCTGTGCTGCTGGTAGGTTGGAAAAAGCTCCGTTCTATAGAACATTAGAACGGTCTAATATATAAGGACTAGAAAAAACGCAGAGTATAGTACTACGGTTAAAAGTGTAGGATTACAGCCGCGCTGGTGGTGCACTTAGGTCATCACATTTAAACTTCGAGGTGACGAAAAAATTCACGCTAATTATCAGTAAACTTAGATTAGTCCTTGCACTAATAATTATCGAATCCAACACTTCTTGCATTAAACTAATGGTAAGTGGTTTCAGCAAATCGGGACAAGGATCTCGAGAAAGCGAGGGTGCCCAGCTACGATAACAGTCCGAAGGATAGTCAGGTTTCCAGACCACGCTCTCTACCCGGAAGACATGGGCAAGGGCAAGAGTGACTGGGCCATCCGAGAGAAGAAAGCCGATATCCTCTTCAGACTGAAGACAAGACTCAGAAACGGACAGGTGAGGAGAGAGGGGGTTCAATGGGGGCTTTGAGTGGAAACCGGGGATAGAGACTATCAATGATAGGGCGTGATCTAATGGTGATATCATGATTTTACATCGCTAACTTTGAGCTACAACTCACAAGATCAGAAAATTGATGAGGAAGGTTTCATAAGCTAATGCTCTTATTTCTTGTACCTTACATCGCAGAGTCTTAAACTTTGAATACTTTAACCAAGGCCAAACTCAAGGCCATAAACTTGCCAGTTCCCTAATTCCTCACTGGACACTGGCCAGAGGTCATAACACCCAATTTAGGTTTTACACTAGGTTTATGTGCGAAGTAGACCGCATAAAGTGTGAGAAGACAATAATCAACTTGAGTGTTTAAAGGTTTAACACACGATTAATTTAAATTTAATATGAAGTTTAATGCTGAAGTTGTTAACCTGTTAAGCCGTACAGATATTTCCAATGTTCCTAATTCTCTCACCGAACCTCCCGGGATAACCGGAATAACTTTGTCCACGTGCCCTCTTAAACTATAGCACCTCGACTCCGTGAGACAAGGGACAATTACAGGCAATTAGGGAAGTGCATGCTCACTCGGCGGCCTGTGAAACTCTACTCAATATAGTGGCTGGGATCCATGACCTGCCCCAAGAACCGAGTATTGAGGGTTTAATAGCAACACAACTCGTAGTGAAACAAGGGCCGGTGTTTGGTTACAAAACCTCCGTAGGGCTCCAGTTTAGGGACATTCCGGTCAGGGGTAGTTGGTACGACTAATTTGTAAACAGAGTGTGAATTAGGAGATACATTAGAGTAATGGAATATTACCCTCTCTCAGGTGCAGGGAAAAGAGCGGTTCTACGTGCAGCTGCCCTGTGACGAGGCCCACCTCCTACACCCCACCTCAGGGGAGGAAGCCTGCATGTCTCAGAAACTTCACCCCGCCATCATAGGTAAGTAACGGCTGTCTGTCTGTCTGTTAACTTGTTTATATAGTATAGCCTGGTTTAACTGCTGTCTGTCTGTGTAGCCTGGTTTAACTGTTTGTCTGTCTGTGAAGCCTGGTATAACTGTTTGTCTGTCTGTCTGTGTAGCCTGGTATAACTACTGTCTGTTTGTCTGTCTGTCCGTTAACTAACTAACTTGGTAACTTGGTTGAGTTTTCGTTGAGTCGTAGGGTCATCAGAGTTCCGACCACCGCGCTGGTGAGTAGTCTACCAGAGAGTTAGACCAGTTGCAGCAGTACCCGGCGACCGGAGGGGTGTCCGGTATCAAAGCAATGTAGTTCGATAAGTACGATTTAAACGTGTCAAAATTATCGACTGCTTTAATAGTGCTCGGTACTTTGTTCCACAGTTTTGGACCTAAGACTGCAAAGGATCTGTCATAGAGAGTCTGATTGGCCAATGAGCTTGACCTAGACAAGGGAGGAATCGCTGCTACTGCACCATACCTTGATGTCATGTTGAACTGGATGTTGCAGCAGTTAGGAACAACTTTATGGAAAATCTTCCACATCATCAGAATGATGTACCTTTCCCATCTGCGTTGCAGTGACATCAAGTTAAGCTTCTTCAGTCTCTCCCAGTAGTTCAGATGACGTAGGCCATATACCCGACTAGTGAAGGTCCTTTGGACTCCTTCAATCAGCTGGATATCACACACCTTGCTTGGGTTCCACAATGGACAGCAGTATTCGAGTGTACTTCTAACCAGTGACTTGTACATAGTGGTCATCACAAAGCTGTCGCGAGTTTTAAAGACACTGAACACCCAAGACAGCGTACTCCTTGCCTTGGTTACCATACTCGCTATGTGTCTAGACCAGCTAAGATCACTTGCTACCTGTACACCGAGGTCACGGACATTCTCGACAGGATAAAGCACTTCCTCATTGGATACCTTGTAGTGCAACGCTTCGGCAAAGAAAGGAAGCTCCAGGGAAGAACTTTTATTGTTATGGAGGTGATTTAGTAGCTCGAACTTTTGTTCATGAAGTTTCATGTTATTGGCACGTGACCAGTCAAGAATTCTGAACAAATCATCTTGCAGTAGCCTACAGTCATCATAACAACCAATCTGCTTGGAGACTCTCGTGTCATCTGCAAAGAAACTCACATTCGATGAAAGCACCACCTGTTCCAAATCGTTGATGAAGAGGATGAATAGCAGCGGTCCTAGAACGCTTCCTTGAGGTACACCGCTGAGAGCTAAGGCACTATCAGAGTGCACGCCATCAAGAACTACAACTTGCTCACGATCATGTAGGAAGGACTGTGCCTAGCGGCTGTCTGTCTGTGTAGCCTGGTTTAACTACTGTCTGTTTGTCTGTCTGTGTAGCTTGGTATAACTGTTTGTCTGTCTGTGTAGCTTGGTATAACTACTGCTGTCTGTTTGTCTGTCTGTGTAGCCTGTTTTGACCAAACTTTATGTTTAACTGATGACCAAACTTCATATTTATGCTTTGATAAATGATCCAACTTATGGTATGAGTCTTTATTACTGCATTACAGCATGTAAGACTAGGATTTAGGAGCTTAGCTACAAAATTGAAATTTCGAATAAACATGCCATTGACGCTAGTAATTAACTCATTATTCTGGATTAGAGAGACTTAAAGCATAGTAACCATCACAGTGCACCATCGGGTACCAGTCCTTTTTAAAAACCAATTTGATAATCGATGTAAACCTGGAGCTCATTGAGCTATGATTTTATAATGAGCCTATATAGCATGTGGCGGAAACTAGGAGCAAGTTCAATGCTCAACTGATTGACTCCTGTATTTAGAGTAGAATCATTCTGTTATGCCTAAGATAATGCAACAAACTGGCTATGGAAATTTGAGCTAAGCGAAACATTGAAATTCTGGAAATGTTAGGAAGACAGCCTTCAACAATCTAATTTCAAATGAATCCCCTAAAATCTCCAGCGTAACCTCGAACTCCCTCAGATAAGATATACGAGTTGGTGACAGCAGGAATGCAGGATGTCAACCACATCAAGGAAACCCTGCAGACCTTTGTGGAGAGGGAGTTCAGCTTGGGTGCCACGAAGGAGGAACTAGCTGCCATACTCGACCAGAACAACAGGGCTTACTATCCCACCAGCCACGACATCAGGAACCACATGGTAAGTGGACAGGAGACTGGGCAGGTATTTCAATTTCATTTAGCTGAGGTGGAGTGTTTGGAGCTTCAGATAGGGAGGAGAAAAAAAAAGGTGCTTCAGATGAATTGGAGGAGAATTCGTATTGAATGAATACTTTTTCTGATCTCTTTTCAAAGTTAACCCTCCCACTATTTGCAGTATCACGCCAACCAGCAGCTCCAGAAGAAGCGACTCCGAGCAGGAGACACCACCCCCGACCAAAGTGAGGGAGGGTCACAGTCCAACAAGAAGAGGAGGACAGGGAGCACGACCACCTCCACAGAACAACCAGACACCATGTTCTCTGCTGTTGGCAACGATCCAACCCTCAACAGCTCGCAGTCAGAACTCAACGACATGCTCAAGAAAGGTAACTACAATCATCTACATGACATCATCACCATGCGTTATTCAGTGCGAGAAGGCTATGAAGTATGAAATGAGAGATTGAAACAGGTCAGAATTCTGTCGAGTAGGATAATCATCATCATGTTTCAGCTGGATTCGACCCCACGCAGTCCCCCAACTCCCTGATGAACTCCCGGCCCTATGGTATCGCCCCTCCAAAGCTCGATGACCCCACTGGTGTGGTGGACAGGAGCTACACGTACTCACCCCTCAACTCAACCAACCCTCTAGAACAGGCTCAGTCAGGTATGGAATGACGGCTGTATCTTTCTGTTTACAAGGCAGTCAGCAGTATTCACTCTTGTCATGATCCTTTTTATTGACCTTTTTTCATTTTTGCCGTTGCAGGGTTTTTCTTGAATGATTAACTCTACTCCTGTTCAGGTTTGATGCTGAAACCAGACCCAATGTACGCCCCCGATACCTTCTCCTGCGAACAGCTGTCTCAGCAAATCACCACCGAGAGTGCTTTCAAGACATACGAACCCGCTGCACTTATGCCAACCATAGGTTAGATGGAATGACAAAACGTGTCGCTTAATGGAACTTAGAATTATTATAGAAACCAATGTTTTCGCAATTTAAATAAATTGGCAGTTGGCTGTTGGACAATGGAAACTTTCAATGATATAATGCTTACCTTCGTCACAAATTTTCATTTCTATCAATATATTGTTTTATCGGACAACACGTGTACCAACAATCCATGACACAGGTTCAGTGATTGGGGGCGCTACCCCTCAAATGGGAATGCCTGGCTACACAGGGATAGACTACACCCAGACCTATAACCCTGGACCTCTCACTGGATACGCTGCAGGTGATTGTTTGTTATTAAAGTGTCAGGAGTGGCTTATCTTGACAATCTTTTCATGAGCATATCTCATATCTGTGATGTGAGATTGACATGTGACTCGTGGGAATAACTTTCATTTATAATGATGGTTTCCGCGAATTTTATGAGATCTACGAAGAATGCAGCAACAAGAATCATAATGTAGCTGTCAGTTTTAGTTATCAGCTACTTTGTCATTTAAATAACAGGATAACAGAAAAAAGTGATTCTTGAGTCACATACGGCGGTTATTACCAAAATAGGATGTATAAAATCATGACCTTGATCCATATCTATTAAATTTACTTCCAGCAACCATTAAGCCATGACAGAAAATTTATCGTAGCATTTTGTCATTTAATGACATGAAATTTAATGAAAAACCAGTCGAAATTAAGTGAATTCACTGAGCAGAGTGACACACCCATCCTAACCCCCTCTCTCCCCCAGATCCCAGCACTTACTACGCGACAGGAAGCTACCTGGACGACACACTACCCAGCACCTACCTCACCAACCTGAACACCCCCAGCAACCTGTACATGAACCCGCCCTCCCTCAGCCACGTGGTCACCCAGGACCCCTTCAGCACCCTCAACTCCGCCTCCTCAGACCCCTTCAGCTCGTGTGCCAAGACCAACATGGACCTACCCACCAGCTACTTCAGCAAGACACTAGGACCCTGCACTGAGGTGATCAAAGCGAGCATGGACTTGATATGAGGGGAGGGCTCGGGTAGTTGAATTAATTGCTAAACGAGTTGATATAAACAAGCAGGAAGCTGCAATATTGATGGGTTTGATAATGAGAATGAGAACGAGAGATAGAGACATAAGATAACGGCGAGAAGTTGTGAAGACTGATAAGAGAATTACTGGATCAAGGAATAAGAATTAGACTCATCTTGAGCAGCGACCAGAGATAAGGGATCTATAATCAGATAAGAATAAACTTATTTAGTTTTATGATGATGTTGATTGTTGGAAGTTGGAGTCAGATGATCGTGCAATCGTATGGGCTGACTTAAGGTCGTTAATAATATTGATTGTATTTGTTATTTATTCACTCTTATAATATAAATGCTCTAGGAATTTCACAAGGTTTTCAAATTGATATTTGATTAATAGTATGTTCTATGTTATTAATCATCCTGACATTCATTTTGTTGTATCATTATTCTAAGTAGAAAAGTCTTGATCATTGAAATTATGCACAGTGATGTCACACACTGTAATATTCAGGTAATATTCGATGAGTTTTTAGCTATTTAATTGTAAATTGATTTATTAGATTTAAATCAGATATTTATTGCAAAATTTATTTATGACAAATGACATTATAAGTAACATTTTACATCTTACAAAACATGACAATATTTCTTGAATTGATGTCACAGTAGTTAGTAAGTTGGAACTTTTAACCATGGATCGAAGTAAGAACCATAGATACATTCTAATGGCCACTAAATTGATTTCCTTCTTAACAAGTGTGATGGGTGGGAGCACAAGAATTATCTTGTTAAGTTTATCATATGACTTTTAAAAAGATCATATGCGTTACGATAGATACATTTAAATATCATATTTTTGTCATAAAAACCAAATAAAATACATGTTACCACATGACTTATAAATTTAGTTAACTTACAAGCATAGAGAATATTATATTCGGTATAGAGAACTGACTATAACATTACTTCCTGACTTCAAATACCATTACTTGTACTTTCAAGGAAATGCCGTTTAGTGAGACCGAGATATTGCGTGGATGGTCAACTTTTTTAGGATATAAACCTTGTACCGGCAGTTTCCAATAGGTATTACAGTGAGTATACTTCTAAGCAATTAAATAGAATAATTTGTGTTGATAGGTATTCGAAAGAACGTACTTTCCAGGACGTTTAGCTGTAGTTGGACATTCTCATTAATGAATTCAGTATTTACATCGTGACAGTGCGTCCTTTCTGTAGCAGTCGCAATTCGTTATATTCGTACTTGAAATTGAAATCGTAAAACGAAATGATAATCGTAATTTAATAATGCTGAAGTAACTCCGTGTTTATGAGAGATATCGTTCAATAATCATTTTTATAAGCTCTAGCCGTACCAACTAAGAATTAATTGAGGCGTTATCAGGTTCAACGAATTTCCTTTCGACTTTTAATTAGCAGCTACATAAACATTCTGATTCACATGAATAAGTTCCTATTTCACGATATCATGGACATCAAAGACAATAATTATAAAGAGTCAATGCTTTTACTTATTGAAGCAAAGTAACAACGGTCCATGACCAGTTTCCCGATGCACCACTGTATGTGACATCCCGGCTTGCAATGCCTGGATGTACGCCGTAAACGAAAAATGTAGACCACTGCACGATGAAATCCTCCATGACATTTACCAACGCCGGTTTAATTATAATTTTGAGCGCCATCTGTCAACCTACACTACAAGAGTACAATCCAGATGGGTAGGAGTATTTTAAGTTTTTGATATTTTGCTATTTTATAGTTGGCAACGAGAACACGTATGAATTCCACAATCTTGTTATCAGACGTCTGATAACAGACGTCTGATAATAGACGTCTCAATATTACAAGACGATCGGTTATGGTTTGCAGGGTCAGGGTTAGGGTTAGATTCATGGCTAGGGTAGGGTGAAGGCTTTGTAGTTAGGTAGACGTCCACTTTCGAGATAGTGGACGTCTGCCGGGCTACTTGGAATAACTGCCGGGATGCAGCAGTTGATACACGCCTTTTTAAAGAAATTTTCAAACTCCCAAAACTTTTAACCTGTCCACAAACTTTTTTTCTGAAGAAAAACGTAATCACTTCTTCAGAACTTCTTAAAGGGCTTAAATTTGGCTCTTCTTACGAAAGAGATGACGCATTTGGGTTCCTTATGGCTGAAAGTGAAGTGAAGCAAAAAGTCCTGCATATAGAAGTAGGTGGGTAATATCATTGATTGAAAAGTAGCATGGAACCTGATGAAATCTCAGGACCACGGAACAGTGCTGCCCATTAATCACCACACACCTTATTATTATTACTCACACGCATGGAATTTTCAGACCATGCTGAGCCTGGAAATGAATTGGAGGTATAACAGCTCGTACAATATACTGATACACTTTGTATAGTAATCGTTTTACTTAGCATGCTCATTAATGTAATGTGTGCAGCTTGACCGGAGTGAGAAGAGTAATTTAGTAATTGCATGATGTGTACACTTCACCGCCGTGTATAAATATAATCGGACAAGTTGCATTCAAAAATCAACACAAACCACACTCTCACACGCTGCCAGAATGCAAATGACTTTTGCTCTCTTCGTTTCGTTTTGTCGGTCTGTTATTTAGACAGTAAAACGGAACCGTCTTTGCCAATTGCAGGGAGTTGATTTCTATTTCTGACTGTATTAAGTCTGTTTAGCAGTGATTTACGAGATCGCAATCCGCTTGTCGAAAAATCCGCATTTCGTTATAAATCACGTTAAGCAGTATTCTTCGTCATGAGATGTACTCGATTGGTTGTTTGATATAAGTTTTATATTGTGTAGCTGTAGAAAAATTTATTATAGAAATACGGTAACTTTACGCGGTGGATCGAATTGCTAAATTGGCACGACAGTCGTGCCGGGTCACTCAGACTACTTAACAAATAAGCAAAGAAAGAAGGGCTCTTCCGAGAAATTGATTGAAGTTAAAAATTAAGTCTTAAATTTTAGGCGAACGTTGGCGCAAGGCACCGGCTGCGGCAGGGGGGGTGTTGCAGCGATCCCAGGGACAGACCCCTTGCCAGCCAGTGTGTTGGGACAGATTTCCCACGAAAACTTTTTCGAAAATTTGCCAGCTATCTGAGCATAAGATTTTAAGGAATTTAAGAGTCAGTAAGTGTGATGATGTCCACAAAATTCCAAATGAAAATGCCGATTTATCCTCATTCTTCTTATTGATGGTTCCTAGCTGTCACGGTCTATTTATACTACAAAAAAGCGAAGTGACAGACTCGTTACTCGAGAATCGGTTCAAATTAACGTCAGGATGCTTTATGGAAGTAAATAGAGATTTGGAATTCTTACATTGCGCTTCTTTAGACTTTGTCAGGGACACCCTAGACCGTCGGCACCATTACATCAAAAATTTGAATTGTGGTAGCCATAACTTTTTACCCTGGCATCAATCTAAGCTGACACAAGTTCACCGTGACACCTGTATAAGCTGACACCAGTTCACCGTGACACCAGTATAAGCTGACACCAGTCTAAGCTGACACCAAGACACCGTGACACTAATTCACGGTGACACCAATTCACGGTGATACCAGTCTGAGCTGACACCAGTTCATATTGACACCATCTCTCTTTACAACTGCATTGGACTCTGGCAGAAGTTAAGGTAGAAAAATGACACCAATAATTCGCACCTGAGTTGAGAGTTCTAAGACAATATCATTGCCAGTTGGTTAGAATACACGTGTTTGTTCATAGCGAAAAATGCCATTTGTTGTTGAATTGAACTAAAGTGTAGTGAAACTATTTCGTCGAACCACAAACTACATGATAACAGCTACCTTGAAGAACGCGTTTTATTGGAACTTGCGGGGATAGCACAATATTTGAAGGATTTTTGTTATGAGCGGTCTCAAATTTTCGTTTTTGAGGCCCCCGTACTTGTCATGAGCCCCATTGAGAAAAGATTCAGACGAAGCGGGATATCGTCAATGAAATCAAGTTCAATCGTTGGAAGATAGCTATGAAAGTAAGCAAGTATGTAGAAGGAAGTTGGAAGGTATGCTACGGTTGCAAAACTGAGTTTTTCTAGTTTCTACCTAATACCTACACATGATACACCTTGAATAATGGCTAACCTAAATAAACAAAAGTACAAAACTATTGAATGTTATTTCTATATCCAACACTCACATGTTCATATGCAAAGATATCGACATTCGATATGGATACCGGAAACGATGAATAAAGAAAAGGAAATAAGAATTGGAATGTATTTCACCTATACACGAGAAGGTACATCGTACACCATGGGTGGAGCAGGAGCCGGGGACAGGGGGTTTTTCCCCGGCTTAAAGGTGCAGTCCGGGATATTTACAACTTTAGCTAAATCGGTAGTAGGGCGTGAATAAACAACATGTAGCGGGGTCTCGCGCGTCGGAACTAATTAGATCATGCTAAAATTAGCGTCAAATTACAGCCGCACACGCTTGAGCAGCGTCCTAGGTAGGTGCGCTATACAAATACCAGTGTGATTACGAAACAATTAGATACAATTATGCGAATAAACCTTGAATATCGGTATATTACGACAAATTTACATGATTAAGTGTATAATTTACTTTCACAAACAGTGTAAGATATGTATTGTACAATGTCAACTCATCAACAAGCATCATCCACATGTAATTGAAATCCAGTGTAGTGGCCCAAAGGATCAGGATATTTTTCTCGGATTCTCGATACAACACATCGTGGCAATACTATTCTATTATACCGGCCCATTGGTTGCCCTCTGTTACAATTACCAAAAAGTTTCGGTAGCATAGGTGCCTCTTCAGGCTGTTATCGAAGTCTCTATTCAAATATTTTTGCCTCTGCAGCATCATCTTTCAAAAGGGATGCATAAATAAATCTATTATATTGTAAACCCTCTTCACACATTAACTGTACTTGGAAAAAGTTTCATTGGTTATACATTCTTTGCCAGGACTCATTACATCCAATATTTCCGGCTTATCATGACAGCAAATAGATTCTAGTCGAGGACACAATGAGCAATGGCCACATTTACACCCACGTCAAATCCGAAAGACTGCCCATCATCGGTCTGATCCTGGTCTAATTTATCGAATCACTCTGGTCATGCGACACAGTAAGTTCTGATTGATTAGCAATTTCAGTTGTAGATTCTACTCTATTTTCCATCGTGAAAAGGGAAAATTCATATCTTCAATTTCTTCATCGTGCTCACTACTCTCACTTGGTGAACTATAGGGGTGATCTGGAAACTCACATACACCGATCTGCTCTCCCAAACAAGTCTCTTCATTCATTTCTATAGATTTTAAGTCATTAATTTGGTTACTGTATTAGTTTATTAAACAGTTCATACCTAAAATATAAATGAGGCTAAGTACCATAAAATTAATATTCGTAATTACTACTGTGATCTTTCTTTGAGACTAAGCTGAAGCAGTTAGACTACACAGAACTCAGAACTACTAAACACTAAAAATCGCGAACGATTGGCACTTAGTACCTACTACTTTAGAAGGTTACAATTTAAAAGTTTAAGGTCAACTCCTGTGTTGCATAAGATGTGTTGGTAAATGTGTCAATAGCCAATGGTACACTGAAACTTCGCTGTTAGTCAAAAAATGCTTGAATTCCGTCATTTACATGGAATTTAATACAAACATATCAACAAACTTCGAAATAAGATTGGGAAGATTCGTTAGGCATAATATTATGTACATTAACAACAACATTACACATGTTAACGAAAGTACAATGTATGTAATTAATCATGACAACCGACAAATACCTATGGAACATTCAATAAACAGAAAACAATCAATTGCCGTAAATTATACAAGATAAACAAACCAGGTTACGCAGTACACATTACACACGCACTGTAATTCGAGCTATGTGTTGCGGGAGGACGCTGCTCAAGGATCACACGCTAACTTTAGTGGCCAATGGTGGGGGATGATACAATTATTTCTGCGCTATTTCCGTTTTGCAGGAGTGATGGTGGATACTAGACTAATGACTTGAGCTATAATTCAGGAATTTGAATTTTTTGACCAATATCCCGGACTGCACCTTTAATTTATGGAGCCGGGGAAAAGTATCCTTTTTCCCCGGCTCAAATTTGACAAAATTTTCAACCTTCTTATATAAAATCGCAAATTGTGACCAGCTTTTGAACCTTACTTTTCAAGTTACACTTTCTGGCCAATCTATGGTGTGTAAAAATTTGCTTTTGTTATTTCAGAGGCTACTTTATCCTTGACCAAATAGGATTATGACCATCATTAACCATTTAAACTAGATTCGGTGTGGTTACACGACTTTTTCATTTGATAGGCGGTTTTGCAATCGGTAATTCAGTGCAATAACACAATATTATGATGTCACTTCCATATGCCTATCATTTTTGATATGCTGCAACATGAGAACATGTAGATATTGGTCTGACCTGGTGCTTTAGGAAACAAACAACCTTGGGAGTGGGAAGCTAATGTTTCATACAACTACGTTACTGTTTGTCTTTTGGGATCCAAAAATGTTGTTGGACTGCTATAATTAAATTACCATAATTCAATTAGCGTTAATTTTCGAGGGAAAAATTCCCCGGCTCAAAAATCAACATTGCTCCACCGTTGTCGTACACGAAAACATGATACATTGTACACGGAAACATGTCAGGAATGACGGATCACAATTCACAGAAATACGCAACATCGATACATCCGTTGTACAAGCGCGCGCAAAAACGGCGGCAAACCTCAAGCAAGTAACCAATCAGCGCGCGTCTGTGGACATTACGCGGGCCAATCAGAACCAACCATCTTGCGCACGTGACATGCCATGATCACCACCAGTGTATTCGATCAAATTCTAGAAATGACGTTGTGTATACGTTGCTGCCTAGCTCTGTAGATCTTGTTCCGTTTCGTTTTCCGTTAAATCCCAAATCCCAAATAACTTGAAGCTCAGAGAATGGGTTTTGAGGTTTCCTTCCTATAATTAGCTCAATCATCTCATAAATTTTTTGCCCTTTTTGGGCTTTGAATTAACCATTGCCAGGCGACAGCTGCGGCAAGGCCAAGGGGCAGCTCAGCTGCCCCTTGGCCTTTCAGAGTGTCAGGGCCCTGTCTTTAAACTTTTAAAAACGACTTTTCGTAATTTTGATAGATATAGGTATTTTAATCGCAGTGAGAGTGTAATTTTTTGCTCGGGAAATCTTTAGTAATCCTTCTTATGCCTGATCCGTCTGTCAAACCAACTGGATAGCAATTCTAGAATGGGCCACATTTCGCTTCTGAATCGTAATATTATAGACTAAATAGATATTGGTATCCGTAATGCTGGAATGGAAATCAACTTGAGTACCTATATAGTTCCTTCATAACGAAGTGGTTTCTGCTGTTGTATGTAATCATCTGGCTTAAATGTCGCATCCGGTAGATTATTTGGAATACCAATCCTCCAATCAAAGTGGTTCAATATGACGCCATTCTAAGCAGACACCTCTTTAAGCTGTCACCAGTTAACTCCGACGCCGGTATTCTACTCCGTCTAGTGAAACCAGAACATGAAATGATCTCACTCGACCATCATTTCACACTGACTTTAACGTTGAACCAACTTGACGCCAAATTGTCAAATTAGATACCAGTTCCCTCTGACAATCTGACATTCTTTCACTCTAACAAATTCACAACCAGGCAAATTTACTGACCACTTCTGAATTAAAGATTCCATCTTCAGGATCTTCATGTAAATGTTAATTTAATGTGGTGTTTTGTCATATGTTTAAATTTACTATGTACATTTTGTTCTTTCACTCTGACATCGGCACTCAGAACCAGTTCATTCTGATGCATGAGTTTATTAAATCACCATGGTTTAATTTGACCCCAACTTACTCTAGCAGTTCTGATAGCAGTTGGCACAGAAAATTTTCTATTATATGGCGAACAGCACTGTGCTTTGACACCATTTCATCCTCGTTGACAACGCCTGATCCTGAGCATTAGAAATTAAATATTAATTCAACATATTGTTGGGGCAGCAGCTATTTGTACCGATCACGTTACACTCACACATAGTATACTGTGATACGTGACGATAACAACTCTATCCACTTACTGTCGATCAATATACTTTGGAAATTCATGAACTGTACAACGGTACAGGGTGGTTAACAGGTTTTGTACACTGTATCTTGTAGTATAGGCCGTTGTTGCTGTCGAGTTGATGACGGAAAGTCAGGTTTAACAGATCTGATCAACCGATGATTTTCTCGGATTTTCTTCAAGTTAGTATCGGCAGTAACTTATCCGCGTTAGGTCTGATGTATATCTCTAATCAGACATTATTTAGTCGGACATAACATTGGCATTGGAAGCTCTGGTGTCACAATTAGTCCGCCTAAGTGAAGTCCAGCCATTTTACAATTTTACATCCGCCCATTTATAATTCCTTTGCGAATTTTGGGTGCACTACACTCATTGACTGAGATATTCAGGCTTTCAGAGTATATCTACGTTGGTAATAGCTAACTTATTAACTTATTAAATTTGAAATAATCGTGCTATTGACTTAATTCCTCAGTATATTTCTTGCATTAAAATATGAAACAATCATGATCAAAAACGTGGAAGATTATCGAATTTAAGAAGATATGTGCTGATTGCCGAACGATCATTTTCTCCGAAATTTGTCAAAATCGTTCGAAGTTTGAATTTCGTTTAAGCACCTATCATTACTGCCCACAATTGTATCTGCCCATTCCCCATATATCGTCCGAATGAAAGTGAATACTGATTAGTGTTTAGTGATTTTGACAAATAATTGGAAATGCTGTGATCGTGATAGTATACCCTGGATATCTGAAAATCCTTAGAAAATCTTTCTACATTCTTCCCTACATTTGAATTGCTTCAACGTTGCGAAACATTTCCCCGATAATTAGAATGTCTCCAATGCGAAAACTGTTGAGAACTTTCAATAACCACAATTTAAATTGGTATTTTATTGGTATTTAGGATTGCTATAAAATGCGGCTTAACAATATGACTTGCATAATAAATTGCTTGATAAATAGGTGATTTTCGCATATCTGCCTGTCTACCAGGTTCTATTCCCAAAAAGGTTCGAAAAGGATTCAAATAGAGATCAAAGAAGTACGAAGGGCACTTGCTGTTGTTGTTATACTGCTTTCCACAGGACCAGGAAGTAGCTAGCGCAGCAACAACAGTGTCTCCTGTTGATTTACACCGATTGAGATGTCCTACCTTCTGACTTATACAATTCTTACGCTGGATTCTAGTCCTAAATATTCACATATGTACAAAGTCTAGTTATTACGTTACAATGTTTATAATGTTTCTCACTCTTGGTATTTTAGAACTCAGCTGACCTTTGGGAAGCTAACTAACTAACAGTTTTGCAACCATCAGTTATAACATCTGTAGTCTCTTGGGTTAACGTTTGTCAATCGTCTGATGACATGTATCCCTTTTTCGGTAAAATCATGCTAAATGCCGGAGCTGATGGCACCTGCCGCCCAGAAAGTAATCTATTAGCCTTGTCATTCTCTTACTAATGTCATGATCGAGTAGTGAGCTTTTATCCAAAATATTATAAAATGAGCATTAAAAACAACGCCCACCTTTCACCATCATGCGTGGTTGTGACATTATGATATATACTTTTTCATTTCATTGATGTACTTCAACTTGCTCTTTTAGCGGTTATATTATGAACCTGCTAACAATGGATATGTCTTGATTATAACTGCTTATATAGATATATCTTTAACTTATTTCCCATACTTCCACCCCCTCGATTATTGTCTTAAGTTCTCTGGGCGTGGTTCCCACAGAAAATAATAATTATACGGTTGTGTAACATGGTGCTGACAGGTATAATTTTATATAAAAAGCAAGAAAAGTACAAAAATGAATAGAATTTGAAGTTCAAGAAGTTCATAATATTTCAAGTTCATAATATGTCCTCGTGTGGGAAATGCATAATCTTCGACAGATAGAGGAGATGGTACTTCTACGTAAGAAAATTTCATTGAACTTGAATCAAATTTTTGAATCCCTTAATAAAATTATAAAATCCCTTATCATATAATTCACTTTTCGTAGAACTTCTAATGAACTTACTTTGTTCAATAAAACTATTGTTATTGACTAATCATGATTTAGTTGACGTAAGAAACTTCATACATCACTTAAAGCTACGCTTCATTTCTGCGTCCGGTTAATTTTTCACCAAATATGTTGATTGTTGGTTTTTCGTAGTATGAAGCTATTTCAATATTTAAGCTGAACATTGGATATAGACGATGCTTGAAAACTCAGTTTCGCAGGTCTTTAAATCTATCATTTTCTACATTGAAATTGCTAGCTATGAAGAAAAAATACTCACAATTATTATCAAATTGATACTGGAAGTACGAGTACTTTCAGCCTCTGTGCAAAAGCACGGAGCTACTTTAATAGTTTAATTCAGGAGGTGCCCTCAGTCCTTGTTTATATCTACCTAGATATTATTATCTGTACGTATAATTGAGATATATACACAATATCCAGTGGGTACCCTCATTCCCTGGCATTCATATCCACCGAGATATTCTTATCTGTACGTACTACTAACCACAGTACAGAATTGCTGCACCCTGATCAGTCCATGTCTTCATACAGGGTGTTTCAAGACAAATACTAGGGCGTTCGGAAATGATTGTCACTACAGGCATAAAATGACAAATATGACCAAAAATATCAAAATTTCAACATAGTCGAGTACTGGGGTCTCAACCAGACTGAATTGCAAATTTTCAGTGTTAACGAAGATTTTTGAGTGGGTCATCTAGCCTATTTTTTGATTGTTTTCAGGTGCTCCGCTGTATGGCGAATTCTTCTTCTTCTAGACCATGTTTTTATGGCCCGA
>WFMF01000221.1:127856-281030 GCA_011033025.1 Beroe forskalii
CTTCAAAACTATTTTTGAAAAAAATTTAATCCTTTTCCCCCCGGAAAAATTTTAGAAACATATATTCTAAGTACCCCCGGGCCGGGGTACTGGGTTTCTTATTTTTTTGAATTTGAAAAATTTTAATTAATTGGGTTCCTTCCAAACTAAAAAAATTTCCCCATGACACATGGGGAATAGGAAAAAGTACGGCCTGCTCTTTTTAGACTAATGAAAAAAAGGTTTTTGAGGTCAGTAACGTAACGGGGGGTGTGTACACTCAAAATTTCCCCGAAATGATCCCCTTTTCGTGGGGATCCCCCTTTTCATCTGAAAAAGGCTGGAAAATTTGGGGCTCCGATAGTATGATTAACAAAAGGTATTTCAAGAAACAGAATTTTATAATTAAAAAAGAAAAGGGTAATTGTAGTCGATGACGCCTGCAAAAATTTTAAAAAAGTATAAGTCGGGGACCAACGGAGAAAAAGTTTGTTCATCTTATAAAATTTTTGAAGCAATTATCATCTTTTTAAAAATTTAATTTAGTTGATTGAAAAAAAATGAAAAAAGAGCAAAATTTTGGGGCGTGGTAATTAGTCCAAAAGCAAACTTAAAAATAATTTTTTTGATATTTATTTTTTCCCCATAAATTTAAAATTTCCATGGTGTTTTTTTCTTAAATTAGCAAAAATTTTTTTAAAATGTTCGTCCAAAAAAACGATCATATTCAAATTTTTAAACAGTTTTTATAATTTTATAACGAACATTAAAAAGTTTAAAACTAGTTTCAAAATTTAATATTCCCCCCAGGGCTGAATAGGTTCATTTTATTTTGAGATAAAAACTGACCTTTCCTAAAACTTGGATGATTTCAAAAAATTTTTTAAATTCTTTTAAAAAAAAATTCATGAAAGTTAAACGCGATGACAGAATGGAATAAATTTCCATCTTTTAATAAATTTAACGTTATTTTCCTCTATAATTTCCTGCTTTTTAAAACTCAAACCCCAAATTAGCCCTAGGGGGGGAAAGCTGATGGAACCAAAAAAACTGGGTTAGAACTAATTTATGGCTTCCAAATTTATCAAAGTGAGACTCGCATGGGGGGACAAAATCTCATAAGATGGGGTTTTTAAAAACCAAAAAAATTTGGTTTTGATGGGGTTTTTAGGGTTTTTTTTAAAAACCCCTGATATAATGGAAAAGAACCGACGTTAAACAATTTTTAAATTTAAACATTCAAAACTTTAAAAGTTTTAAAAAGCCGTTGCGGAGTTTAAAAAAGTTCTTTCCCTTATATCTGGTTTAAATGGGCCCAAACCGGGGAAACAAAAAAAATCCCTTTTGTTTTGGGAAAATATCACCCCTTTTTTGTTAGATTTGAAATTTGGGCCCAAAACATCAAAAATTCCGTTACCTGCATTTTTGATGACGTCACAATTACGTCTAAAATTAGATTAACTATCTGGAGACCCATTCATTAACTGTGGTTGGGACTATGACCAGAGCAACATAATCCAAAGATAAGTTGGTCGTTCTCTCCATAATCATCCTTACCATTTTTGCTTTTTTTGCGATTTTTTCGTGTCAAAGTGTTTCAAACAAGCACAAATATCAATGATCCCAAGGGCCCAGAACTTTCAACCCCACATCTTTGGAATATCCTTTCTACGCTAACAGGGCATTTTCCTATCTCAGCTTCATACCGAAAAATTGCGTTGAAAAACGCCTATTTTGGGGAATTGAAATTTAAATTCATGACATTGTGACGTCATAATGACGTCATAAACATGACATAAGACAATTTTCAAGGGCAATTATCGTAAGTTCTACCTTTCTTCTTTCCAACACTGGGTCGATGGGCCCTGTATCTTGTGGCACTCGAGATATATCCGTCTAAAGAGGGTACACTTTTCACCTAAAATGTTCTCTATTGGTATGTATGTACATATGTATATCTATATACCTCTATATATATACCTATGTATATATATATGGTCGTGACCCAATTTAACAAGAACACCTCAATTTCGGCAAAGTTCAAGTTGTAATAACTCATGGCCATTTTTAATCCAATCGATCTGAAATTTTGGCAGTTGCACCTTTGGCCTCTAAACATGCGATGTTCAAATTTTAGTGCGATTTCGGCAACGGGAACTTACTCCAAATTTCAACGTGAAATGGCCAATCCATGAAAACATATAGTTGGGGCTGGCAAGCAAAGTTAAAAAACTCACTTCCGATGTCCGGAAGCTCGTTTACTGTAAGGATCGCCGTTCAATGCTCGCCCTCGGACCCTTCGGGTCTCGGGCTCTGCGCTCGGGCCTTCGGCCCTCGCACTGTTAGATCCGCCGTCCAATGCTCGCCCTCGGACCCTTCGGGTCCTCAGGCTCACGGCTCGGCCCGCCCTCGCACTGTTACGACTGCCGTCAATGCTCACCCCTCGGACCCTTCGGGTCCTCCGGGAAGCTCAGCTCGGGCCTTCGGCCCTCGCACCGTTAGGTTCGCCGTCCAAAGCTCGCCCTCGGGCCCTTCGGGCCCTCGGGCTCGCAAACCGCCGCGGGGGGCTTGCCAGCCCCCTGATAAAAGGAGGAATATAAAAGATAGGGTTTGTAAATGATCGGGGGTGTAAATTATAGGCATTGTTGTGAACTGGTAATTGATCATCAACGAGGTGGGACGAGTTCTGTGACAGAAAAACAGAAAGTCATACAACTGTAACAAAACTTCGTGCCGGTGGTAACATCAAGTTAGCAGGTTATGACTTATTAACGAGGCAAATTAAATGGTTTTTAGACAAGCTGATGCCAATGCTAGAAGTTATGGTTTCCCAGGATGTTTAAAGCCTGTAACTTTCTTCGAAGCGAGAACCATAAATTATTAATGCTAAATTGCCCTGCTACACTTCTTTAGATGCTCTGAAAAGATACAGATATATCTTCATTTTAAGAGCTGTTCACGTTATGCCAGATTCGTGGGAGGGCGTGGCACGGCTCTGGTCAAAATGAGAGGGTTAAAATGGATCGTGGTTGCAAATATATGGAACAAAGGATACTGAGAAATTAATAATTATTTGATCGACAGCTTCAGGGGTATTATCAGAAACCGGGGAGTATTGAAACGTCAGCTACTCGCAGTGACACCAGTGTCATTGCGAGTTAAAGGTTAAGAACGGTTCGGCAGATCAATTTGTCAGCATTAAAGGTTGTACGATATTCTCCGAACCATCAGAACATTTCCTAGCAACACTCAACACTCTCACAGTGGGTGAACACGCAATATACTGCCAGACTAATCAAACGAAGAAGCGAGTTGGGTTTCGGAAATAGACACACACCCACGAAGTTGAAATATTAATATGAAGCTCGACAATTCAAAAATTCTCATTGTCTCACGAAGCAGCATGCCGTAGTCAGAATGGGAATTTGAAAGAAAGGACCACCTTTGATGAGGGTTCGACATTTACGTCTACACTCTTAATAATCTAATAATGGAGCATAGTTGTAATATTCGAACATTTTGTCCGTGACATGATGAATTATAGTCAGCAACAAGTCCAGAAGTTCCAAGGATGGTTCATATGGCGGCGCTACCAATGTGTTGAAAGTTCACTAAGTGTTCAAGCAAAAGCGAGCAAAGTCACAAATAAAACTCACTGCTAATCGTCTTACATGAAGTTTCATGGATAGTTCATTCCCATTCTATATTTAATTTGGCAATACTATCATGTAACTATTAGTCTTCTGACAATTGGGTATGAACTACCCATGAAACTGAAAGTAAATGTGATTAAATGTTTTATTTGTATCGCGATAATCAAAATAAAATTGAAGGATTATTCACAATCCGAATTATTGTGCAGAAAAGTAATAAAAAGCACTTGAAGTTATGAGGAGAAGAGACTTGAAAGTTATAAAGAATGGCAAAAATCTTATCTGCTTTCCAAGGCACGAGAAAACACAGAAATAACTACGCTAAACGCTCGACATAACAAAGCTGTGTATGTTATGGCCAGGGGTGTAATTGCTTGATGGTTTATAGTTTGGCAAATCACCTCCCCAACCACTTTGCGAATTCAGCTCATTAGTTGGGCAAATCACCTCCCCAACCACTTTGCGAATTCAGCTCATTAGCATGGTTAGGTGGAGTTAACACATCCCATTTTTATTCATCATTCGTCGTAGAATCATAGAATTCATCTGTATAAGTGTATAGGTGAGTGGTGGGTATAATACCCATTAGAAGTCGCTATAACAAAAGAAAGGGTACACGAGCAAAAACTTGAGGAAGTTCAATGTCATTGCCCTCCTGTTGGCGCCAGTAATAAGGGTGATTTCCTTAACCATTACCTAGTATTCGTGCAAATCGAGCAAATGAAATGTGCACCACATCTGAAGTCACCTGCACAACTAAACGCACCACACCTCTGCTGAAAATACGCACATTGCTCTCAGAAACATGACAGGTTTGTGGTTAACGCGCGCCATTTCAGCAGAAAGCTTTAATCTGGAGCCTGTAAACATAACAACAAGAGAAGCTCTCTTTAATATTTCTCACACTTGACAAAGACTATTGCGGAAGACTAGCGTCAAATAGTGCCACTTCCAGTCAAATAGAGGCACTTCTAGTCAAATGGTGCCACTTCTAGTTCTGTGTGGCACTGCAGGTCGAGTCTCAACTCGACAACTAAAAGGTAATGTGCCCATTTAAAAGGGCCTGTTAATCGCTAATTGTTTTTCAACCGGTTGAAATTGAGAGGTTCATTCAAATGCAATGAAGCATTTATCGTCCGGCGAAGTGTATGCATTGAAGTGGAATAGGATTGCAAATCATTCTTAAACTTCTAAAACACAATGACAAAATTAAATATTCTCGACTTCGAATAAAAGTTCATGGAGGAGTGGTGTTAGAGCGAACTATTTTTATAAATTCAAAATTATTTATACCAGAGTGGAGCTCCATCCATGTTAAACAGAGACAAAATCAAAGCATATCAATGTGAACTTGTGTCTTGAACCAAAATGACTTTGACATTCATTATTCAATAAAACAATACACATGTCACATTCTTTGATTGTCTCGAGCGGGTTGTAGCACATGGTAGCATGTGAGATTTATTCATGGGAAGTGGCAGTTTATTAAATGATCATCTAAGACGTACACCCCGGTTCCCAACTTGGGCTAGTCATGTTGGTTTTGATCAGTGACCCCTCCTACATACATAATGCGATTATTAACGAGCGAGAGTTGTTATTGATAAATGAAATTCGTCACACGAGGGCACGAGGCGTCAGCCGAGTTTGGCAATTGTCGAAGGAACACGATAGTTAATTTTGTATAATAAACCGTCGTAATTCAGCTAATATTTAATGGGCAAATTTAGCAAAATTTTCTGATGGGCTGACAATATGACGCCAATAATAATCTCACCAGAATCCACGGTAGAGTGACAATATTAGACCATAGACCGAAAGATTTCGTGGAAGGCAAGTATTTACATACGGCTGGTATAAGGTTGATCAGTTCAAGCACTGTTCATATAAAATGACCGGCTAAATTTCAATCAAATTTATGATTTCAACATCCTCAACTTATCACTTTGCCGTCATCTCAATCGCTCATTTGATATGCGTGTGAATCCGGGCAGCTATTGTAGTTTTGCGTCAAATCTTGCCAGACGTTGTCTGCGCGCGGAGGGGGCCAGGCAGCGCCTGGCAAGTCAAATCAGGGTTTATACAAAGTGTGTTTCTCAATTCAAATCCAGAATGCACGCTTATTTAATTTCTGCAATACACGAATTTATAAAGAATGAATTCATCAAGACATCTACTACTTAAACGGGGACAGATCTGCGGGAGATCCAGACAGGAACCCCGACACAGGACCTCCCGCTACAGGTGGTCCTAGTCGCCAGGGCTTCTGTGGATGGAATCGAGTCCCGAACCTCCCAAGGCTTCAAGACATCAATCCGGAAGACTTTCCTTAAACTCCGTACTTGAACACCAATATGATCCCTACCATTCCGCTTAATAAGCTCTGTTACGGAATTTCATCTGGCAGCTGACCACTCGAACTTTTTAACTCCCAAAAATTTAATCAAATCAATTTTATGATTTTGGCCATGATTTTATATTTATGCTACCTTGCACTATCTAAACATATGTCAAACTTGCAATTTGCACCATAAATTGGTCAAAATGATACAAGTCCCGAGCTGATGGGACCGGGAACTCGGAGACAGAATAAGGAAGCCGATCAGAAAGTGGACAAATCGGAGAAACGTTGCAAAGTTATTATTGATATATAACCAATGTCTTTCGCAATGGGATAAATTTAATTTAAAATGTGACAAGTGACGTTTGGCAACGTGAGATTTTGCAGAAGGTTGAGTGTACGTCATGCACCCAGCAAAGATGATAGTATGATAGATTGAGAATAAGGTATCCACAGTAGCCCTGGCAACAGGGACCTCCCAGCGGGAGGTCCCGTGCTGGATCTCTTGTAGATGCATCCCCCGTTTAGTAGTAGCCCTCTGCCAAAGCGTAGACCTCATAGAGCTACACATCGGTTTAGAATATAACATACAGCAACAGGATTCCTGGAATGCACGAGGGGAAGCCGAGTGCTATGGGCATATGGTTCGCCGAGTGTAATAACTGAAATAACTGAATTTTCAGGAATCCTATTCATATACTAAAATTGCAAAATGAAAATTATTGCATGAGTTATTTTGTATTGCAGAGTGCTATCGTGGGGCCCCTACGGAGTTCCTGAAGATGATTCATAACGAGGGATTATTAGCATAAAACTATTATTAAAGTTGTGTTTCTAAACTGTCAGTTGAATATCTGGAACATTGCTTAAATTCTTAATGTTATTATTATCATTATGCTTAGTTATTAGAAATAAACGGGAACGGATCTGCGAGAGATCCACACAAAACCCCTCCACAGGATCTTCCCGCTACAGGTGGTCCCAGTCACCACCTCCCCAGAAGACCAGTATGTTGGGAGCACACTGGGATTGCTAGGCTCATTTATATCTTAGGGTTCAATACAAAATAAGCAACTTCATCCAATTTCATTATCAAAAGTGACAATAATTCTAGGTGACCGAAAGAGATTTTGATAATATGAATTTAACACATCAGTGATAATGATACATTGAACTTTAGAACAACACAATGGTGCAATCAAGTCATCGAATAACGTATGCCTACCCAATATTGAAATATGCTCAAGTATGATTTGAGGGCAACTGCAGCATTTAAATTAATTGCTACCCACTAACAGTGATTGCAATTGGTTCGTCAACCTGACAAAATTGGCAGCTTATCCAAACACAGTCGATCCAGCTCAAACTAATATATATAAAATCATACTTCACCTGACTTAGTAAACAACAAACGTTAGAACGTTTTTATATTTCCAGGCTTCAAGTTACACATAGTTTAACCTTACAAACTACAACACTATAAAATATAAATTTGAGGACTTTGAATCTTCCCGATCGCTTCGTCACATGATAATATGCGATAGTGTCACCCAGTGGCTTTAGCAAAAAGTAATTAGGAGCCTAAAATAACGAAGTGTCAATTTCCTCGCGTTCCGTCATAAAAAATCCAATTTAAGTATAGATTGCGACTAACGACTGCAGAGTGCAGGCGTTGTTATAGTATAACTGCTAACCCCCATGTCGGGCTTCTGTCTCATTGCCACCATCGTGCTTGCTTGACCATCTCTCTACCTCAAACCGTTCAAGAGTTATGGCACTTAATTGCCATTCATACTGTCATACGATTCTAAACCGTCTATGTTATGACTGACTTACTGTCTAACAAGCGCAGCATCATTCATCAATGTTCGAACACATTATACAGTAACAGAACTGAATTTCAGGCAGTGTCTCTAGGTTCGGTACGATCGCGCGTCTCAGCTGCGGCAAATTTCGGGCGATTTTCCGCGCTTTACAACACACAGCACTGATTCCCATCCAAAACACTTTTTACAATTCTATCCATGTCGAGAGCAGAGCGTAATGTTCTGACTCTGCCATGTAATCGTAGCCGTACTGAACCTGCCAAAAGTTCAGCGCTGTAGCAACCGTCAACCAAATGCAAATTTTCTAAAAATCATAACTCAGGTCAGAACCAAAGTTTTTTCATTCCATCTAGCTTTTTTGAAGCTAGGATTCTCCTCTATCATTTCTTATCGAAAAGTCCATGGACACCCACCGGTAACCTGCCCACATGAATTAACCAATTATTGGTCATATTGACATTTCAATTTCCGGCCTGATGCGTAAATTGATTTAAGGCATTAAGACTTTGAAACTTTGAGGTTTATGGGAAACAATAATTATGGAAAAAACAAGAATAAAATGGAGATGCAATATCCACACTTATAAAAGCATAAAAATGAAAGGAATGCTAGTTACACGATGAGAAGGACAAAAGAAATGGTAGCACGGCAAGCACAATTAAACACACATAAAAACACAATTAATCACATATGATTAAAACACACATGGATACACATAATAATTCGCATAAAAAGCTTCCAAGCCCACATGATAACTAATTATACGCGTTCAGAACCAATCCTTTGTCTACTGAGAAATTATCAATCAAAATTAATGAAAATGGAACAGTAACTGAAATAAAACGAGGGTAATTGGAAAGTTTCATATAATAGAAAATGAAAGGAACGGTCGTTTTCGAAAACTAAAACTCTATGATGACGTATATTTTATACTAGTGAAGTAATTTAGACCCTTATTTTGTTTAATTTCCATGATTAACCGGATCGTTGTGGACTGTGAAGGGCAGGGCAGGGAGAAGTGAGCTTCCAGCACACTGGACCATGCACCATGAATAATCCAATAGAACGGCAGCTTCATATTCATGAGCTCAGACCTGGATGTTACCCTCCAATACCAAGACTTTTGAAGTTATATTGTTATATATAGACTGCAATAGATATATATTGAATAGGCTGAATCGAGTGAGTTCATTATCAAAGGTCAAAATGAGGAAAAGATGACGGAAGCAGATAAAGTCATGGGCTGCTCAACTTACGCGTCATCTAGACGTTCAAGTTCAACAGTCCTTATACTCTTATATTTCATTATTTCGAGCGAGGGCAGCACCCTGCAATAAACTAATAAAGTTATCAATACGATATATCACCATATTATGGTGATGAGTCACACCGTAAGAAATGGGTGGTCACGCACTAAGGGGTAACAGAACGGTATAGTGTATACCCAGCGGTATACCCAACGTTATACCCAATCTCGGGAATACCAACCTAATATTGATCTGGGTACTTCAGACGATGGTATTCCAGTCACGATGCCCAAAATTCACCGCAAATTGCGAGACGCAAAACAGAAACGTGCCCGAAAATGGGCGGGTTGAAGTCATAGATTAGAGACCCTACATGAAGGTTGTCAAGAAGATTCGTGAATCAAGGTGATTGAAGTATTACTATGATGGTTTAAGCTTTAAGCTACAATCTGAGAAACTTTGCTCAATTCTATCAGCAGATTATCAGCTCATGATTATATTACAGTAGGTTTATTATCAAAGTGATGAATTATGATCAACTTTTCAAATTAATTACTGCATTTCGTATCATTTCTTTACCATAGAACTACCGAATACAGCAGGTAGAAATACTTGCAGGTAGAAAAACCACCATAACAAAGCCCAGCAGGAAAGTCTACTAGCAGGGAGTATCAAAGCATACAATATTCTGATAGGAACACTGATAGCCTATAGATGTGTCTTCTGTCGTTATCACTCAATATAAGAATCTATAATATAGTATCTGCTTGAAAAGAAAATAAAATCGAGATCGAGCGACAAAGCACAAAGAATACGATTTAATAATCTTTTGTTAAAATATTTAACTGAACATCCATGCAAGACAAAACGACTTAAAATGCATGCTTACAGAAGGCAATAGAAAAGAAAAGAAATCGACTGTGCATAATATAAACGAAGGAAGCCCAGCAATGATAGAGTCTTTGCTTGACTGTCTTCCCGATTGCGTCTGTTTGTGTACAGCTTTCCCTCGCTATCACTGGAGAATACTAATTACTATACTGGCGCATTATACAACAGTGCATTACTGCACTAGGACAACTAATTGGTGGCTTCAAGCGGCTGTGAATTCTACCTGGAAAATAAATACTAAATAGGCGAGTACCGAGAACCCAAGGACGCAAATTGACAGTCTTAGAAGTAAATATACTGACTGGTGGATGCCTTATTTGGCTTCTATTTTTCTATTGCAGTGGATTGAAGCTGGGAGTTTAAAAATTAGGCTCGGAAGCGTTATACCAAACCTTTAACACGGGCTGTGATTCCATTTTGCATTTCATCCTGTACAGAAATCCAACCATTACAATTGACAATTCAAACCAAAACATTTCACCCCACACAATAGGTAGTTGCCTAGTTTCGTTACTCGGAAAAAGTGTAGACAATAAAAAGCACAACTTTCAGCCTCACGCTTAACACGATATTAAGCGCTCTTTGGTCATATTAAAACGGTTTGAACGTTTTCCCAGTTAGAAATCTTGCAAAGTTTATAAGAGTCATTTCAAGTATCCTGCATCTCACAGAGCAACAGTTATTAAAACCACATTTGAACCACATTGAGTTATGAACCTTCTTTAAATCGTTTGAACCCGTTGAAACAGTCAGGACCGCCGTCACCAGATTCGATTGTAAGAAACCGTAATTTCAAAATGTGAAAGCACGATCGTTGCTACGTAGGCACACCTATAAACGTCAATTTCATAAGTTCAGAAGATGGATATATCGAACCGTAAGGTGAAGTTAGCGCGGTTTACAAGTCTTGGCAGCAACGCAAAATACAGAGTATATTTCAAAACCTGTTTTGCTATCTGTTTAAACGGCACCCCAACATCATTTTATCAAAAGGTTGAACAAAATCTTCATATTTCTGTCCAAAAAAGGGGAACACAGAAGTCGGCGAGTTAACATAACCACAATTCATCACCTCACGGCATGAAGATGACATCAACACCCGCCACCTATTCGTTGGGCAAGATAAGAGATATTCTCACAAACGCATCAGCTGGTGCACTGCTGAGTATCTCATAAGCTTATGCCTGCCATAGAGAACAGAAATATCATAAGGGGTATATGATATCTATGAGGGATACTATGAAGGGACAAATAGTCTTTTAAGTGCTCACAGCAAATCACTCTAATATACTGGCAGAGCACTGTTAATAATAACATGGATAGCGCATCCACAGCAATTCAAAGCAAGGCCAATCATAACCACAATTCATCACCCCACGGCATGAAGATGGGTCAGCTGATAAAGCGATATAATTCTGCCGACACTACACACACAAAGGTATCAGCATCAGCTCATTTATTGTCACCAGATGATAATACTCTAAGGGACCAGCTGGTGCACTCCAAGTGAGTATCAGTCGTTATTTTCAGCGGGCATGTGTCGACAGAGGCCTCTGCTGAAAGACAGAACGGCTCAGTAATATATTCATATTGGATAATCTAAATCTTTTCTGTATCTATGAGGGCATACTCCTGTACGGACAAATCAGATTCCTTTTTAACATGCCGTACAGCAAAATCTACACTATTCACCATGGCAGGCACTGTAGCCAGTACTACTAGGACAAATCGTTTTATTTATACCCTCTGTCTAATGGAATGTTTCAAAGCAAGTTTGCCAATCAATGCTTACACAGTACTATTTCATTTCCGTGATGTTATATAAGCTAGTCTTTATGGTGGAGCTGAAAAGAACCGCTATGGGTACTGCCCACCGGACTGATAAATCTAAATCTTTCTGACACTACAAATGCCGCAATAGTATCAGCATCCCCTCATTTATTGTCACCAGATAACATGCCTAAGGGACCACTGTTTCACCATGGTTAAAGTGAGCGTATATATATACAGTCGTTTAGGGCTATTTTTATTTATACCCTCATGTCTACAGAAATGTTTGCTGAAAGACAATTAACGCACAGTACTATTTCATTTCGGATAAAACATTTAGAAATATTGAAGCGTGAGTTTTGTTTAAAGTAATGATAGCCTCCAAAATTATGGACTCTATAGAATTTTCAAGTGCATTTAATTTTACGGTATAATTTGTTTAAAACAAGAAAGTAACAACCTAACGGCTATAGCCCTAACTAATAAACAAAAGGAAATTATCATAGCGATATTCCCGCTTCTATCCCAAACCCAATAGAGCGAAGCTCATGAAGTTGTCTAAAACTCTGGCGCTCTAAAACCCGACAAAGAATATTAGAACATAAATATGAATCCGCTCATTCTCGAGTTCATAACTGTTGAACTTAAAACCCGAGGCCCGGACAAATTTTTCGGCTGTCGCCGGCCACGGCCCAAGCCAGATAAGGAACTCTCATCCGGACTATGATCTCTTCCTTTGATGGAACTAATGGAGATTGTCAAGTTGCCGTAAAATATCAAAATTTTGTTTCAATTCGTTTGAATGTTCATGAAATATTGACAAGAATATGGACCAATAAATGTCATAGAAATATTCAATATTCCTAAGAAGGAAGTTTTTTTGTGGACCAATAAACTAATAAAGTAATAAATCTCGCAAAAATATTCAATATTCATAATCATAGCTGAAAATAATATTTTGCGCATGCATCCTAAATTTTTGATAGAAGTGAAATAACTCATTCGTAGCAGGGGTTATAAAATATATAATAGCATGGGTCTGGGTGCAGCAGCTACCCTAGAAGCAAAATGTCCTGAAGAAGACAAACATTATCGCAACATTAGGATTCGGTCCATTCTTTGTCCATAATTCTGACATTAATAATGCTTTATACTGGCAGCAGTTTCAATTCAGTGCTAGGTAGGGTTCTGGGGCGGCAGCTCCCAGATCAAGATGTTTTAATGACTTCTGAACAGATTTTCACCTCTTCAGGATTTTACTTCAAATTCTGTCCATTTTGACGTAGCAGGCTGAAATTCAAATTCAATGATCAGCAAGACCGCAAGAATCTCGCGGCGGCTGCCCCCAAAAGCTAGACGTTCTGAGCAAATATCAAAGATATCGCCTCAATAGGATTTTATTGAAATGTTTGCATATTCATAATTGATGTTTTTATGGCAGAAATCTCAATTTACAGAAATATTTTTTGCCTTTGTATGTATCTAGGTTGCCTGGGATTTAAAAATTTCAACCCCGTACAAACCAGGTACTGCATAACTACTTTATACTTAACCAGGATCAGCCTCCTATTTGGTGTTATTTCCACGATACGTTTCACAAGACTGCGTAAGCAAGGAAACTAAATTTTTCAATATAAAACTGAATTTTAATTTTCTTGGCAACTCTAAAATAATATATGCTGCCGTGAGGTCACGTGTATATCAATGGGGGCTACGGGTACAAGGCTTGCGGGTTATAGAGTCCAGACAGGAATGATAACCGAAGCTATAGCTAGGGTAATATACCTAAAGGGGATAAAAGGGCTAACTCTAAACTCGAGAGCTATAATAGCCCGGTGCAGCTGAACAGAACACCTCACTCAAAAGACGAACCCCGTTCAAAAGCCCCAGTCTGGAATGGGTCTATGGCATATACTGGCATACCAAACTGTGAACAGTGATTACTATGCAATTTCCTAACGCATTGGTCCACACTTCAAGAAGCACGGATAAGTGATAACCAAGGGGAACTTCAGAAGCAGTTTACCATCCGATTTTAATATGATCGTTGCTCAACAGCAGATCAAAATACCTGCGCTACATATTATAATTTCAATTTTAAATGATGAACTGAAACAGAATTCTCGAACTAAGCAAGCAGAACTTTTAGCCTTACAAACGCTTTTCAACTTTTCAACAGGAATTTCCGGACGACTGCGTTTATATATTATGTTAGTATGTTGATGTAATCATCTGGGCTTTCGGAACTCGCCAGGGCGCTATCTATAAGTTCAGTAGACATAAAATTTTTATTTTCTTTGCTTCGGGCTTTTTGTAAGAATATAATTTTAACTTTCTATTTCTACGGCGCTTGATATAAGTTTTAGTAGGTATTCTCGCGACTTTGGGAACGCAGAGTGTGAAAACTGAGAATAGACTGAAAACACCATGGTTGTCCTAAAAATGCCAGTCAAGGCGGTATAGGGATAGATATGTTTATTATCAAGTATCAATGATATGAATTACGAATGGATGAACTGATCAACAAATCAACAGAAAATTTCTGATCCATAATATGATAATTTTCAACTTACTTATACCTATAGTGCCAATAGAGATGGTAATGCGCGCATTACAATTATTTCGAAAATGCAAAGTAGCTTTGAACCATTTTGGTATTCTGCGATGAAATTTAATTGCTTACGATCGTCTGAACTTTCGAATTATCCGTGACTTGGAGATTTCAGATTACTCCGGGTAAAATATACACATAATATTTAATATTCGCATATTATTTTCTGCGATATCTGAACTTTTGATAGCGTGTGCGGTCCAATTAAGAAGCCAGCACTTAGAAAGATGGTGAACGACGAACGTCACAGAGTCGATTTTTTCCTGTTCCCAATCGCGTTTTTGTTTTACAAAAAGGCATTGAGAAAAGGTTAGCAGAGATCGTGTTTTGTGGGGTTTGTGTGTATACTACCTTTACGCGTACTGTTAAATCTGAAATAGGTGGTGCGACGAAATTTGGTATGTAATGTGTATGTGTGTATGTATGCTCCATTTTCATGAATTCAACTGCTCCTTTATAATATCACTCGCGCCAATATAGCTTGGTGTAGTGGCATCCTGTACGGTGTGCACTGCAGCTAGCTTACAGGTATTCCGGTTCAATGCTCTGTCCGTACTAATGTTGAAACTTGGAAATTGATTCTTTTTCAAAAACTTCGTCATTCTTTATATTTTACCAAATTTGTCAAGGACAAGAGGTGCACGAATGTCTAACGATTTTCTTGGAAATCTCCATGAAATATGATTGGGTTTCAATCAAATTAACATTTTTTTTCTATTAAACAAGAGACAATTGACAATGAACAATTTCGTTCGATCAATGATGATTGACCTTAGCAATTGTGCTGAGGAAATTAAGAGATGAAATTTTGTCCCGGTACCTGATTAATTTACGATATCTGAATCTTCAATCTTGGTTAATAATCCTTCTTTTTATCTTCAAGTTGGCAAGGTTGATCTTAAAATCACATATTTCGATGTCCAGGAAGTACATTGCATTTGGTTGAATATCAATAGTCACCATGAGAAATCCTCGATCAAGTTTTATTTTAAAGTGAGCTCTGACTGTGATAGCTGAGCAATATAAACTCAAACTTTTGCAAGGACAGAAAATAATGCGATTTCGCATGATAATTATTGTCATAAATGGAAACGCTTGATAATGCGCAACGCTTGATAAGAGCACGAGATATCACACAAAACTCAAAAAGGAAACAACGAAGAATGAATGGGTACGCGCGTAAACGGGAAACAGAACATGGGCAGGTGTTGCGCGCAAAACAGAACATTGGCAGGTGTTGCGCGCGCAATAAAATGCACGTGCGATTTGTGATCACGTACGAACTTTACTGTTTCACGTGAAATTTAAGCGCTCGCCGATGTTAAAAGAAAACAGAGCACAATTGTTGGTTTCAGTCGATACTTATGAACGAATATTTATAAAATTGATTCAAATTCAATGATATTGGTACCTTGGTATTATGATGTGACACTTGATAAGGATAGCAGTGTTTTATCGTCAACTCATGTCAATAAATGAAACGGACAATGGTCGACGATCAAATGATGACATGTTTTATACCAGCCCCAGGGAACAGGAAATTAAGCGCCTGCATACGGGAACAACGGGCACAAGAAATGCGCCGGCAGGCGCAATTCTTGTTGATAGTTTTGACTTGGAGTCAGTGTAATCCAGTTTAAACTTTAGACCTCCCTCAGGACGAGTAAAAATTCCGCGACTCCACCGGCAGCTAATATCTCCTGACCATGGCAAAAGCTCGACACGACACACTATATATATATAAATATCATTACATTACTCGAATAGCTCATCCCCCGCCGTGCTCTACAGAGCTGTGGAAGTTCCAAAGAGGCACCAGTGAAGCCCACGTGTGGATTTGCACCACCATGATTAGCAACTGTGCGTTACTTCCTCCCGGCGGAGCATTGGTCCTGCTCACGTCATCGGAGAGCAGCTGTAGCAGGTAATAGTGATGCAGGTCTAGACTGTGTATGTGGAGTGAGGGACCGCTATATTCATCAGAGCGGGCTTTATAGGTAATGAGGCATGACAAAAGCCACCTCGGCACCCCAATACCTCCGACACTCCGTATTGTTATATTAATAACTAGCTCGTACCATAAGCAATGTATGGTTTAGAGGCAGATTTATTTCACCCGCGTAGAAATTCAGCGGTGCAATTGTGCGAACGGTAGGTGACCCTAGGCCTATTTTAATCTACAAACAACAGTAGTACAGTACATAAGTGCTGTAGTTTGGACCGTGCATATTCTCAGGGTTAGAAAAGGCAACATGAGGCTTTATAAGCTGCATATTAAAACACAAGAAAGTGAACCAATCACCATATTGTAGAGGGGCTTGCCACCCTCTGGCAACATTGAATTATAACGGCTCTGTTAAATTTGTCGTTTAAATTTGTTATTGTAAAGTTAAAAGTATAGTGCTGTAGTGTTGAAAAGTTTCAAATATAATATTTTAATAGGACATAATTATGACACAATGAATAATTATCACTGTCTTGACACTCACCTTTGTGAGATTAAGTTTAATGCAGGTGTGGTTTTGATATTTGCATGTCAAATACATAAAATTAAATACTGAAAGTGAGGCGCGTACGACTTGTACAAGTCACAATAATTGAAATCTATTAGAAATTGTTTCACGAATTAATATTATCACAATTTTACGACATTTAGTTGAATGTGAAAGATATCATGCTGAAAAACTCCCTTGAGAGATATTTAAGAAGTGTACAAATGAAGATTTGTAGAAATTAAATCACGTTTAAGATTCTTATTTACCACACCCAACAATTTCTTTTATTAAACATTTAACGTCGAACTGTCGAAATTAATTCGCAGAAAAAACAGCAGATTAAATCACGAAAAGTTGATTTAAAATTTGATTAAAATGGAATAATCCATAGATCGCTTAATAATAAATTAGTGCAGCAACTCAATGTGTTTGACTGAATTGATTGGCTTTTGCATTGAGTTAAATCATCAACACATTGAACAATCAACCATTGGGTTTAGGGTTATTGGCAAATCCTCAAATAAACCAGTGAATATACTGGGGTGTGGGTAAGCTATAATATACTTTAGATACTTTTCTGATTTTCTTTTACGAAAACTTTTTTTTCACTTACGTGGATATACAGTTAAATCAGTATCACGCACGTACGAATGGCAGTTATGTAGAAATTTCAGAAGCCGGTCTCATCCATATTATGTCACGAGATATGTAAATATTTACTCTTTATTCTACTCTATGTGCACAAGGATCGATCGATAAAAGCGCAAAAATACTGCACTTTCGACAGAAATTCTATAAAAATAAAATTGCGCGCACTGTAAAATGCGTGTTTTTATCAATCCCTTCATCGTTCGATGCATGTGCCCAAAAATTTTATGAAAAATAAACAAATCGCGCGCACAATAAAATGCGGGTCTTTATAAATTCCACCATCGATCAATGCAAGTGCACATATATGGGTCAAACTTGTGAAATGTCCGTTGAGGGTTGGTCACATACTCGTGGTGCCATTAAGTAAGTAAACGCTGCACGCGGAAAATCCAAGCGTTTTGACTACTTTAAACAATATTTGATTATGAAGAAATAACACCATTCCGACCAAATTTCATAGATCACCGACATATTATTTTTTCAAAACTTAATCATCTCACTTTGAGAGATGAGCTGACAATGCCAGCATTTTCACACTCCTCAAATTCGGTAAGCTCAAGGATGAGTGGTAAAATCTAGGTTTGTTTGAGAAACACAATTTGTATAAACTAACATTTGACACAATAGCTGTTCGGACTGATTGACTGAAAGGAAGCTCTCAGCTTTAGTTCCATTTTTAACATGCCGTACAGCAAGGATATTCACTGAGCTAGCCAGGCATGTATAGATGTACGTTTATCAAGCTTATAGAGAGGACATGACAGGATGACTGTATGACTGGACTAGTTCATTGGACGTCACTATTGACGGGGGCTAGTCAAGTATAATATGGTTATTATGATGGAAGGTTCAGGGGTATTATTAGACTTAATTTCCTTGAAGGAATTATTAGATTATGACATTGCCTTTTGAATACTTCCACTTCTAATATGTTGATAGGTGCATTGTCCATTGGGACTGGAAGTTCTTAGTAGTATCAATTTACATATAGGGTCTAAACCAATATAGAACCAGTCAGCCGAATGTCTACAATGCATCACAGACACCGATGAAAAAGGTCGGAGGGTTCTATAAACAGTCAAATCTCAACAACCTCACGCAAACGCATATGAACATAGTAACTTTTGCACAATGCCGAGTAATCAAAATATCTAATGCTGCTTGCAAGACATCCATGATTTACACCATCATCAACTCCCCTCTTTAAAAACTGATCCTTACATCACTTATCCCTCTAGCCTGGTGTTAACTATACATATTGATTCACGGCTTGTAGTACTCAAGTTGGATTCTTTACTGTTTCCTGAGCAAGCACGTTGTTTACAGTTTGTGTTAAAATGGACGATGAACCGTTAAGCTATAGAATCTGGAATTGTCAGTCACTAGAGAGAAGTCACGAGAATAAAATGACCTACTTCCCATAAACTGATGGTGAATGGCGGTGATTAACACTAATAAACCGGCTGATTTCGGATCAAGTATGGGGGTATGATATTGATTATTGACATCAAACGATTTGATCTTGAAACGGTTTGGGATTAACAGTGTCAACTCATACCAACACGTCTTGCCAGCTCTCGTTGGTGTATGGTACACCTAGCATTAACCGATACTACTTCGGTACAGACAGAACTTCGATAATATCAGGACGTTTCTCGTTTAACTTGGATGTTATAATATTTCCAACTTGCAGGTGATGATTTATTGATCTCCTTATCAACACCGGCAATCAACATAGGAAGATATTAAAGTATCAAACGGACATAAGGGGTTATTCATAAGAATGAGTCTGAGACTTAAGCCAGAGACTCAAATCCGAGACTCAAAAAAGTAAGTCAAAAATTTTGTATTCATAAACACGATCCAAGCCGTAAGTCTCTGGCTCATGGCTTGGATTTCAGCGAGTCTCGGATCATTGGCTCATTATAATGGCTCATTGGCTCAGTCCTTTGGATCACCGACTTAAGTACCGGATTACTGGATTATGAGTCTCGGCTTGCCGCGCATTGAGTCTCGGCTTGCCGCGCATTGAGTTTCGGATTACGGGAATTTGAGTCTTGACTCCGTGGATTACACATTTTGGCTCCTTTTTTAAGTCTGGGAAGCTGGGGACTCAATTTTTGGATCATTTGCGGTACGGCTCAGTGCCGGCTCACTAAAAGTAACAATAAACTAATAAGCCTGTTAGATAACTGCATGATCGAAACGAGTAATTCCGTAAAAGCTAAAATACTAAAATGTGACATCATCATCGTGTAAAGGTCAATCCAACAAATAAATTCAGAAGTAAGATGATTAAATGTGAAAGTTGAGGTCTAAATAGTACGGATGGAGCAAACATAGATCACTTCAACGGGTATGCAGGACTCAAATATCTATGAAAGTTTGATACTGGCGAAAACAAAAAACGAAGCACGCTACTATCAAGCATTTGATAAAGTTAAACAACTGACACAAAAGTTCAAATTATATATTATGAAAACTGCCATGTACTATGCAAGGGACTCTTTCAGGGTATGCAATGCATAGTCTGCATAACCTCTGGCCGCTACGTCACTGACGGAAATCTAAGCGGGAATTATGGTGCCGCAAGATTTCGGTAATATGCTTCTATGCACTATCTTAATCCCGATCTTAATTCTTAAATTAGAACTACCGAAAGATAAACAAGGTTGCAAAAGAAATGAAACACATATTTCGATCGCTAAATCAGAAATAAACCATGACACAAAGTAAACATTGTAACACGGATGGAGTAATCAACCGCGTCTGAGTGGCACCACTTATATACGATAGTGTTCCTTATCTCTATTTTACCTTGTGTAACCGTATATAACGTTTATATACCGTATATAAAAACTGCAAAAACAATCGTGATTAAAACGAACGTGATGGAAAGTGGAAACGAAGATAAACTACGGTTACTTGTTTGAATTATCTCCTTCTCTGCTATTGGTTCAGCGCAGTCACGTGACGCGCACACGTGACCACTGACCTACTATGTAAATTCGTTGAGGCACACCGCACACAAGTCTATGATCGAATACATACGGTGGAGTTAAGAAACAGAGATAAGGAATTTCCCAAAACCAAAAAGGATTTGGTTGTGATTGATGGTCCGCGGCGGTTTTAAGGCGTTCTTTACTGTAAAACCCATGATATGAGAAAGAACGCGACGGTTAAAACTGCTGCAACGTCACTTATAAAATATACAGCATTCACGTAACTTAAATGCATCAAAAAAGTGCCGTTTCGGCAGTTTTAACCGTCGCGTTCTTTCTCATATCATGGGTTTTACAGTAAAGAACGCCTTAAAACCGCCGCGGACCATCACAACCAAATCCTTTTTGGTTTTGGGAAAAATATCACCCTTTTTCTGTGCCGAGATATTGAAATTTGGCGTCAAATCGCGCGTAAAAATTCGCGTTACCTAGCATTACTGATGACGTCACAATTACGTCATAAAATTAGATGAACTATCTGAGACCCATTCATTAACACAATTGGGACTATGACCGACAACATATCCAAAGATGAAGTTCTGGGGTGGTCCCGTTCTCTCTCCACTAGCTTCACAAGTTTTGCAATTTTTTGGTATTTTTTTCGTGTCAAAGTGTTTCAAACAATCGCATATATCTCAAGGATGCCGGGGAGCCCAGAACTTTTCGACCACATTTTTTAAAAGTACAGTAAATTTCCTTTCTACGCTAGGAGGAGCATTTTTTCCTATCTCGAAAGCTTCATACCGAAAATTGCGTTGAAAAACGCCTATTTTTTGGGAAAATCGACATTTGAAATTCTTAGTTTTTGTGACGTCATTATGACGTCATTATCATGACGTAAAATAGTTTTTTAAGGTCACTAACTGCAAGTTCTATCTTTCTTCTTTCCAACGCTGGGTCGATGAGCTCTGTATCTTTTATGGTTCCCGAGATATCGCCGTTTAAATAGGGTACACTTCTTGCACTAAAGCGTCATCTCTCTATATGTATATACCTCTATATATCTGTATGTGTATATGGATAGCCAAAAACAATTGAAATTGTTTGGGTTTCGCAGCCACTACAGTACCTAAAATTATACGATTAAAAGTATTGATATGAATTTTAATCGCAGCCCGGTCGTGGCGGTGCACTGTGGTAGCAGACTACCACAATTTCATTGTAGTAATGGAAAAACAGCATTAATTGATTGTGTAAATCCGTCTTTTTACTTTGTCAGGATCGAGCTGTACCTAAACACAGAAATGTGTTAGACGTTCTAGCCCCTTAATAACTTTGAAAAACGTGAATCTTCAAATCGATTAGCTTTGAAACCAAAATGCACCGCCACGACCGGGCTGCGATTAAAATTCATATCAATACTTTTAATCGTATAATTTTAGGTACTGTAGTGGCTGCGAAACCCAAACAATTTCAATTGTTTTTGGCTATCCATATCACTCTTTTTTGGCAAGAGACTCACTACATTCAGTACAAGTAGAGATAATTGCTTTAATCAGTCAATTATTCATTAAGCGGTTGACACCTGTACTCAAATTAATGTGTAAAGCGTGATTTTGGCTCTGGTTAATGATACCGTTGGAATTAAGTCGCTATCATTTTTACTTGAATTCAAAGCCGCTCTGACCGAGTCAATCCTAGAAATGCTTCACCTAGGCCGGCTTGTTGTCATACCGGTAGTTCCGACAGTAGATTGTGTACTGCGGACCCGTCTCAGCCCTTCCCTGTTAACAAAGCCGCAGTCAGGGAGGTTAACTGAGATTAAGTGCACATCGGGACATAACACAACACTGAATATGATGTTAGTCATAATGAATACTCAATTAAGAGAGACCCATTATTATCCAATGTTGGCTCCTGTGTCTTCAATGAGCCAACAATACCCAAGCTCCAGCAGAACATTTTCCGTTAGCAATTCCCTTTGATTTGAACAGGTTTGGGATCCTGAATCAGCAATTAAGTGACCCATCAACATATAAAATCAACTCACATGAGGGCAAGTCATGTGGGGCCTCCCATATTAGTCATCAAAGTGGCGGACATGACAGTCAGCATTTTCTGAAATATCAGCCAAGATACCACAGAATCAACAATGAATTCAAAGCCGAGTTATACACGATAATTACTTTAATTGGTCAATTATCTCATTAGGCGGTTGAGAACCGGCACTCAAGATAAACGTATAAAGTGTCATTTTGGCTCTTGTAAATGATACCGGTGGAATTAAGTTGCTATCAATTTTACTTTTCGAGTTATACACGATAATTACTTTAATTGGTCAATTATCTCATTAGGCGGTTGAGAACCGGCACTCAAGATAAACGTAAAAAGCGTAATTTTGGCTCTTGTAAATGATGCCGTTAGAATTAAGTCGCTATCATTTTTACTTTTCGAGTTATACACGATAATTACTTTAATTGGCCAATTATGTCATTAGGCGGTTGAGAACCGGTACGCAAATTAAACGCATAAAACGCTATTTTGGCTCTAGTTAATGATACCGTTTGATTTAAGTCCCTATCATTTTTACTTTTTGAGTTATACGCGATAATTACTTTAATTGGTCAATTATCTCATTAGGCGGTTGAGAACCGGTACGCAAATTAAACGCATATAACGTTATTTTGGCTCTAGTTAATGATACCGTTGGAATAAAGTCGCTATCATCAATACCTTCTGAGTTATAAGCGATAATTACTTTAATTGGTCAATTATCCAATTAAGGATTTGGCAAAAATATTTTTAACATGCCCTAGTGCACGCACCTCATTCTAAAGTTTCATATGCCGTTTAGATTACGGTTCTATCTTTTATGGTTCTCCCGTGAAGTGTTTTCCCGTTTTGTGGTAGTAGTCGGAGGAGGAGGAGGAGGAGTCGTACCGTCCATAACACTAATTTTCGGCAAAATGGGATTTTTTTGATAATTTATTATGAAAAAACGGTGCGGTCGATTTTCATGAAATTTTCAGGGATTGTTCTTCATACCATGGACTACAACTGTGCAAATTTTTGTGCCCAACAGAGCTCGTTAACGTGTCTAGAACGAGACTCGAAAATCGCGATTTTCGCAAATCACTGAATTTTTATATATTGGGCGCTGGCAAACTCATTTTTCAAGACTTGAAAATTGGTCCCGCTACGACTTTCAGCACTTCGTGCTGGTACTCCTGGCCTTTTACTGTGTCTGGCCAGCAGTCGGCCCTTCGGGCCGGGACTGCTACCCTCAGCCCCTTCGGGCCGATGACCCTTTCGCGCCGCCCTCAGGCGGGGGTGCTGATCGTTCGAGATGCCCTCGGCCCTTCGGGCCGAGGGCATCTGCCCTTCGGGCAGATGCCCTCGTCCGGAGAACCCATAACGTGGCTGCGTGCGCTTGCCAGCGCCCTGATATATGGTCGTAACCCTATTTAACAAGAACACCCTCGATTTTGGCAATATTCAAGTTGTAATATCTCGGCCATTTTTAATCCAATCAATCTGAAATTTTGACAGTTGCACCTTTGACCTCTAAACATGCGATGATCAAATTTTGGTGCAATTTCGGCAACAGGAACTTACTCAAATTTTAACGTGAAATATTGCCAATCCATGAAAACATATAGTTGGGGGCTGGCAAGCAAAGTTAACAAAACTCACTTCCGATGTCCGGAAGCTCGTGTACTGTAAGGATTGCCGTTCAATGCTCGCCCTCGGACCCTTCGGGTCCTCGGGCTCACGCTCAGGCCTTCGGCCCTCGCACTATTAGGTCCGCCGTCCAATGCTCGCCCTCGGACCCTTCGGGTCCTCAGGCTCGCAGCTCAGGCCTTCGGCCCTCGCACTGTTAGGACCGCCGTCCAATGCTCGCCCTCGGGCCCTTCGGGCCCTCGGGCTCGCAAACCGCCGCGGGGGGCTTGCCAGCCCCTGATTTATATACGGTTGGGTGTTTCATTGCGCTGTCACCATGTTTCACTATGCGTTTTGATTTTACTTCCAGACCTTTTATAGTGTGTTTAACTGTTTGAGCGTTTGAAGCGTTGTCGTTAGGACAATGATATAGATGAAATGTGCATAAATTGTGTTTTATGTCTTTGTGAAATACGAATTTCAACTGTTTAATGAATAGAGTTTTCTACCTGAGCGCTAAATTTACCATTTCAGCAATTATCTTACGGTAATTGTGATTCATGAAACCTTTTTTCTGCTATTTTTACGTTAATTTGTATCGGTAATCCATAAGTAATCCAAAAAATCCTGGCACTACCCGTCGGCTCAGAATTTTGAGAATATGCTCACTTTATGAATAACTCCGTTTTGAGTCTGAGCCGCTCGTAATCCAGTGTTATCCGATGATCCGAGACTCATAAGTCAGAAATCCGAGACTCAGATCCAGTGATCCAAAGATTTGAGCCGGTGATCCATGATTCTAAGCCAGTAATCCAGATCCGTGAGCCACTGATCCGAAAAATGAAGCCAAAATTGATCGTAAGTCAAAACTCACGAGTCAAGACTCACGGCCGTCTCAGACTTACGGATTACCTGTTTTATGAATAAGAAAACCGGATTTTGGCTTAGAAATTGAGTATATACTCACCGGATTACTTTTATGAATAACCCCTCTTGAATATGACTAATTTTGCTCGCAGGGGCATCAAGAATGTAACTTTATTAAATACCTTGGAATCGATAAATTCTTTGAAAGCGATACCTTTATAGTAAGATCATGAAGTCAAAGACTAAAGCTAGCCATAATATGAAACACTAAAATAGTATCATGTTTCAAGATTCAGTAAAAAGGAAAAAGCCGAATATTTTACACAATCAACCGCGCCATCAATTATTTAAATTTCTGGGATATATTATAGCAGAACAGAGTCTTTTCCATGATCCGTAACACGTTCTCAAGATTAAAGAACTAACAACTATAAGTTCTAGCTCAGTATATATTAATAATGAGTTTAGAGATTAAATGCCCAAGGTGCGCAGTAACACGGTGCCATGAAACTGAGAGATAGTGTTTGCCACTCCTTTTCTTCTTATAAAGATCTGTAGTGCAGTGGGCAGTGGGTGTATCTCATCAACACACAACCCTGAAGGCAGATCATGACGTCAAACGATCAGCTTCTTGGTTTTATACCGACATCATCGCACTTATCGTTTTGCAGACGAGGATGGGCAAAATTAATTGAAACCTCGCACGTTCAAGATTTGAAATTTAAGACTGCAAAAAAAGATCGTGGTTATTGGTTAATGAAACTTCTGGAAGAGTAAACTGAAGCACAGTGCTAACTATAAGATTGTAGCACATATTGCTAAAAGCCGTCGGCTTATAGACCGTTATTATACAACCAAATTTGGATTTGTTGCTCTCAGTCTCAAAACTATATTTCTTGAAAATCTCAGTGGTACAAAATACAGATTTCCTTCGACCAAACAAGGTTGAAGGAACCTTCAACAATATTGGGTTTTCAGTAGTAAATTTAGTAATTGAAATTAAAGATTATAGCGTAACTATATAACATTTCTAATATTATTAGCCTACATCATAATGTGGGGTCACTTTCACTAAACGAAAAACAATAAAAACATACTTCTAGTTCCAGAATATTATCAGTATGACTTTGAAAGCACATTGTTCATCATAAAAGAAACTTATACCCTCGTTAGAGTCCTTCAGACCCTGGTTAGAGTCCTTCAGACCCTGGTTAGAGTCCTTCAGACCCTCGTTAGAGTTCTTCAGACCCTCGTTAGAGTTCTTCAGACCCTCGTTAGAGTCCTTCAGACCCTCGTAATAGAATCCTTCAGACCCTCGTTAGAATCCTTCAGACCCTCGTTAGAGTCCTTCAGACCCTCGTTAGAGTCCTTCAGACCGCACGAAGTGGATGTTAGGGGAGGGGAAACCATTGAAGTTAGTGATGATGTTGGTGCAGTACGCCCCTAGATCAGGAAACACAATCCAATCTCCTCTCTTCAACCCCTCCTCCAGACAGAACCCCTCTACCAACTTGTCAGAGCTGTCGCAGGTCGGCCCCCACAGCACTACTTCCCTCCTTTCAGAGGGTTCCTTCTCATAGGTTTCATCTTCTTCCTCTTCTCTTGACAGGATGTGGCCATTCTCTCTACTTTTATCACCGTTATGCCCGTTAACCACATTTCCTCTCGCAGACACAACATATGGCACAGAGCCCCTCGCAGCTTTCTTGTCCCACATGGCACTACTAAGACCCCCATACACCCCTGTATTCAACACAAACTCAGGCACTTTCCCAGCAAGCTCTCCAGGCTGGTTCTTTACAGCGATAACGTTAGCTACAACCGTCCCGGAGCTTGTTACCATGTAACGGCCTGGCTCTGCAATGATTCTAATCTCATCCCGGATGTCACCATAGACCTCTGTTATGGAATCATTGATCTGCCGGGCCATGGTTTCAAACTCAGAACTCTCTTCCCCTGGAAAACCTCCTCCTATATCAAGAATCTCGAGAGGGAAATCATATTCCTTCTTCAGTTGGTCCCACCATAATCTAGAGAGTTTCAAGGTTTTTTGATATGGAACTGAGGAATGGCAGTGGCTTCCAACATGGAAACTTACCCCAACGATGGAAACATTTCCTCTCCTTGCCGTTTCAGCTAGCTCAGGGAGAGAGGCCAGTGGAGCTCCAAACTTTGAGGAAAGTGTCAGGCTGAACGTTTGTCCTTCCTTTTCATCGGGCAGTATCCGGAGGAGTATGGAGGGGTTGGGGCAGCAGAGAAGCGAAGCCATTTCGCTGACTTTGACGATCTCATCCACTGTGTCACACACAGATGCAATGCCGTGTTCCAGAGCGTATCGGAGGTGCGATGGTTGCTTGTAAGGCTGGGCATAGATCACGTTCTGAGGGCTACAACCAGCTTCAAGGACACTTTCCAACTCCCACAGTGAAGCAACATCAAAGCCACATGAGTTGCCTGCAAGGAAATGCACAGTTTGTGGGTGATGTTGTGCTTTGAGAGCAAAGAAGGGTTCGATGTCAGGGAAGTTCTTTACCCATCTGTCAAGCCGCTGCTGAATCTTAGACAGGTCGATCACGATAAATGGGTCATCTTCAAATTTACTTTTCCGGTTTACTTCATCGTTGACAAATTCTTTAACACTAACTACCGATAAAACGGGAACAAAGGCCATGGCAATCAGTTGCAATCTCAGAGAGTCTCACTCTTACACTCTGAGATGCTGTATTTATTGTCGAATCTAATTGGCTGAGGAACGTGGCTTGAAATACTGGAAAAACAACCATACAGTGATAAATTAATCGCAGCTGTGCGGTTCTGCAAGAGACTTCTTGTTTTGCAATAGAGGTTTGGAAATACCAAGAATTATCCGTCAACGTGCCCTTAATTATTGTGAAAACGCCCTTATGTTATTACCCAAGATAAATTAGTGAAACCGCCCTTATGACCCAAGATAAATTAAGAAATTATCCATGTGGTCTTATCTACAGAGTAACTGGTATCTCTTATTCAAGATATGAAGCTAAGCATGTGCTTAACTTTTGCAGCCTCTTTAAGCAGACATCAGCGCAATAATTTTCGCAGCTTTTTGTAATCAGATATCAGCGATATATATATTTACCACCTGATGAGTTAGTATAGACTACCTTAGTGGTAGAAATTAAGAAGTGTACTATTTAAGGCAGTAAGCAATTTTACTGCCTTAAATAATACACTCCTAAAATTCTACAAATCTTAATTTCTACCTACCGTAATTTGTACAATACCAAAATTTTAGAAAATTTTGTTAAAGTAAAGATTTGTACATCTATACCTATCTTTTCTTTCCCTACAATATTAAGGCATTCTATTTTCTCACAATACAGGTTCAGAATTTTTCAGCGAAAGCATCAGTGCAGACAAAATCAAACTTGACATGATAAACAATTATCACTCGATAAAAATTATAGGCATTTCTTCAGCTTCTTCGTCTCCCTGAACATCTTCCATAATCCATATCTACCACCTCAAGCCCAATAGAACCATATTCGATATCTTCTCCGATGTATTCATCAGGAAACAAGGCCTTCAAAATTTCAGCGGAATCATCGGCCAATCTTTTGATCAAACGGAGGCATGGTGTTGACTCTAGGATGCTCATTGACCTGTTTGCTAATCTGTTTCTCAAGAACGCCTAGTTTTACTTTTGTCTAAATTTCATAGATCCCAAATAAATTGAATTCAATGGAAAAAATCTGCCCTCTTCTTGTTTTCATATCGGTATTTTTGGTTGAAAATTGGTGAAATGACGTGAAATTTAGTCCTAGATTTGCCTGATTTTTTGTAGAAATTTTACTGCCTTAATTAGTACACTTCTTAATTAATACGTCCTTAATAAATACACATCTTAATTTCTACCACTAAGGTATATGGTGCTCAATGCTCATAGTCATATGGTAGCTCAGATAATTAATGAGTCCGGATTATACCCCAATATTCATTGATGATTCAATCACAAATTAGCACCACGCCATGCACTTGCAGCTACATTGTTACCAAGAAAAAGCATAATACGCCGCGTAACACCAGTGTGTTACTAAGGTTAGGCGGCGTGAACTAGGTCGAACATCACGGTCAGATCAGCACAGATTTGATACATCGTGCCATATGAACGCGATCGTTAATCGAAATACTATTATCAGATTATACCAACCGAATCGATTTGAATGTTCAGATCTCAACTACTTGAAATTGATGAATCTACGGCCTTGAGTGTCGCAAGCCTTTGCAGGAACAATTACTATAGTTAAACAATTACTAGTTTAACAGTATCCACTTGCATTTACAGGAGTTGAATTGCCCATATTACTACCTGATCGGATATAAATTGGGCGGATAATTATATATGGGCGCAATTATAGGCGCTATGGGATAACCTTAACGAGAACTTCAAAACATTTTATTATTTTGACAAATTTCTTTAAAAAATGTATTTTTGTCAATTTTCCTTGAAAGTCTTAAAGTTGAATTGAGCACTTTTCCCTCAGATATCCTATTGATCTACTGCTACTGCAGACGCCAGATATAGTAAACGACTGGCTACCATTTCTCAATAAATCTGGTTACGGCTACGGTTGTATTGCCTAAAAAACGCCCGGTAAACTTAAAAGTGGTATTTCGGTTTAGGTTCTATTAGTATTGGTGTTAACCGGTGGTTTCTTAGCCAGCCATTGTTAACCACCTCATTCGCATGAAGATTAGATGGGCGAATATTTAATCTCATGTCATTAGGGTACGAGGGCCTCGTACACCCATTTTATATCTGCCAAAATAATGTCCAATAAGATTTAGGTGTGTCCATTTTATCAGCTATAAAGCAGTATGTATCAGCATGAGCAATGGATCAAACTGCCAAAATCACATTTTCGTATAATTATGATGTCATATGCTCATCTATTGTGAATATATCATTTTTGGAAATTACACCATTATCAGTGCCTCCGAATTTATTTTTTATCTCATTAATTCTTTAATTTATGTTTTGGTTTTTATTTCATAAATTATTTATTTTGTCTTTGTTTTTGAAATTTATACCAGTAATTCAGATTTTATTTCTTTAGGTTATGAATTTACCCAGATGCCTGAATCGATTTCTCGTGTTAAATTCACATATTGAATCTTGGGCTCTTAGAGACACCATTCAAAATTAAACTAAATAGTAAATCTGAATTATTATCTGAATTTCTAACGACTCACAGCAGCTAAACTGGATCTTTCTGCCTTGAAAGTCGTCAGCTCAATAATATCTTTAGCATCATTTATTGAGGTTAGACTGGATGAAGACCTGAAATTGAGTGTATACATTGCAGGCAGATAATCATTAATCAAAACCCACTATAAATTTAGTTCTACAAGTGATAAGGGGCTATTTCATGATAACGATATTGAGTTGTTAATTAATTTGGTAAGCGTGATTGGATACGAATTATAAAGTTAAACAAAGTCGTCCATGATTTGTTAATTACACAAAAGTTAATTACAGAAAATCAACTTTTACAACTTAGATGAATTGATCCCCAAGAATCCCTCATGTTCGCTTATACCTGTTGTTGTCTTCAATTTCAGAAAAATCAAACATTGAATTTGAAGCTCAAGAATTCAATAAATCCGATTGGATTTATTGGCTATATTGTCAAATTGTCAAAACCACTCCCATTTTCAAAATATCTGATGAAATTTTAATTGTTTCCAGTATCACCATCGCCATCAACGAAAATAAAGCAATATTATAGCTTTTACAACTTTCAAATTTGATAACTCGAACATTCAATACCAGCGCAGAAATCATCAAATATAATCAAGTATTTTCTAGGTCTAAAGGAGCCGTCACTATTAATATTATCATGACAGCAACCGAAATAAAGGCAGAAGTTTCCAAATGCTGCCAGTCGCTGACATGTTTCAGGGAGAAGGGACTTTGCTTAAATTATATAACCAATAATTTAAAATCTTCTCCCCCAACCACATTTGATTTTATAGGGCTTTATAGTTATCTAACTTGTAGCTTAATGCTAATAGGTAATTTACATCTGCCGATGCCGATGCAGTCAGAGCGGACGGTAGGGGGATAAAACGGCCAATAACTTGCTGGATTATGTGACGGCTCCCACATGGAAATATTTTCATATATCGAAATCCATTAATTCCAGTGTCTCTGTAGTCAGTACAAATAAATCTAAATCCAAAAATCCATCTTCTCTAATATATCTACAGCATTACATAATAATTAATAATTATCATAAAATAATTAATGTTAACTTATAAAATTGTTGGTTGGTAACCCTATGATACAAATTATACAAGTAAAAATGCTGAATTCATAACATATCCTTTCTGACAATTTACAAATTGCTGCTTTACTGTGTAGTGCTGTGTAAAGGTGAAAATTATGATATCAAAATGTGGCGATTGTTTATGTTAATACAAAAATATTAATATCCCAAACAACAAAATATCCTTTGTTCATTAAAGTCAAACTGTCAAATTCATAATAATTCATCACTTTTGACTCTTGAGGAGCGGCGTATTAGCATTACTACCAGCAGCCTGGGTTCTTTTTCGTGGCGCGTTACAGCGCGCAAATGTTGTTTCCATGTAGCATAGTAAAGCACAGTTTGAAATTTGCGCGCTATCACGCGCCGCAAAAAAGTGCCCAAGCGCGGCGTAATACGCCGGCCTCAAAAGGTCCAAAAACCACGGTTATGATGTATAGTATCATTACAATTGCGAACATTCGCTGCATTGAAAAGCATAGATTGGGTCCACTGCCCCACTGGTCAGTATAATAATACTATAATGATACAATTGTAAATATAATTCATGGTAGAAAGAAAATCACATGAAAGAAAATCTCGCCGTATACTCTCATAACGGATATTCGGCAAATTATAGTCCGTAAACCGTAATCCTTATGATTAAAATAAAATATTTTTTTCGATTCTATGAAACACAATGTTCTGCCATGTGCCAGTTCATAGACTTGCATATATTTGACATACCTCTCATTCCAGGAAAAAAGAAGTCAAATTTCAACTGTCCAAATAAACCTAATATTTTGCCCTACATTTCATATTATTTGCTGTCCCAGTTCATATCGCCTTGCACCGATTTAATTGTTCATTTACGTAGTTGCACCTGGTACCTCCCCGCCAGAGGTGCATAGCGATATCTAAACACCCGGGGCTCCGTATTATCATTCTGTCAAATGTTATGAAATATTTTATGCTTGAAATTCTTGCGGAGGGGGAGACTTTGTACGTCATCGGTCGGTATGTCTGTCTGGAAGCAGCTGCTGACCTACACTCCTGTCCTCCTGCAGAAAACATGGGAACATGAGAGGTAAACGGTGGTTTGGGAACAATGAACATACAATACATGATACATATATATCACATACGAATCATTAGAAGAGGGTGGGTATATGATGGCATTATCAGGGTTTAGAACGGTGCGGAGATGACAAGAGTGGTTATTATACTTCCTGTGAGGCTTAAGATAGATATTCCCCGCGGTGAAGACGATTAGAACCCATTGTTTACAGGACTCTGTAGTGCAACTTGCAGGTTGCTAACAACGGATAGACTTGGCAAGTAATCAACTCTCGACAGATAGGCGGTTCATTGGCTCAACGTCATCAACTTACCACTATATGATAATAGATGGTATCATCTCAACGGACTATAGCTATCATACAATATATTGTCTTGTACGAATATATTAAGATGAACAATATGACCGGTGTAATAACAAATTCGGAGATGGATATAACATATGCTTATTAAGTTCATTTATCTGCAAGATCACTGGGAATTCTCTGGTGCTGTAGGACAAATGTTATTGTTTGCCGTGACATTGTGCAGCCATTCTCGTACAGGCAGATCAGCCAATGAATATAGCTAAATATAGTGGATACAAGGTTATATAGTTACATAATGAGGGATTCCAAAACGCCGTACTTCTGACAGATACAATACACAATAGACGAAGCACAAACCTAAAAGTTATAAAAGTAAACAAAACGAAAGTTTTGTTTTTGTTCTAAATGAATACAGAGGTCATTGGCACAGGAATATATGAACCTGTGAACCAGGCCGTGAAGTCGATTACAGCTCGGGAACCAGACACGGAACAAGGCTGGCAGACACACCTATATGGACAGAGTGCGAGAAATCTTTGGTGGGTAATGACATCGTTATCTGGGCTAAAGGTGGCACAGCGATTACACAAAACCTCCTATCCTACTTCCTGTGGGAGGGTTACGAAAACCGAAAAAATGAAACGTAAGACGCTATATAGCCACGCAAAAACACAATACTCGAAACAAAAACACAAAACACGACAACAACATAACAAAAAACATCACACACATTGATACGCGGGTCTGAACTTTGAAACATATGTATTAACTATAAGAACTTAAATGCTGTCACGTACCGTAGCCTTGCTGGTCGGCGACGGCAGATCTCCGGCGTTAAAGAGTTCGTTAGTAGCAGCCAAGTTACTTGGATCATCAGTGGCAGCCGTGTCCGTGAGTCTGTCCGGTGTCTGGGAGGAGGGGTGGAGAGGAGTAGAGGAGGAGGGGTGGAGGAGAGGGGTGTCCAGAGACACGCCCGTCTTCTGGAGATCCGAGTTTAGCGAGTAGGTCGCACGCTGAATATATATGGATGGGGTTTAGTGAACCCCTCAAATATTGTGGGGTTTGTATCTTGTTTAGGGGCATAGATGCCTGGAATAAATAATTAATCAGCAGTACAAGCATAGGCTGTAGAGAATACTGAACAGTGAACAAGCATGCAAAAATCAAAAGAATATGAGTTTGACCTGTGGCAGAATGGAAGTATAAAAATAATAGTCTAAGAAAAACATCATACTCAATCAGCTTTTGAACGAAAACGAGCATGCAAAATCACAAGAATGTGAGGATGTAACCTGTTAATGTCCATTTCAGGAGGGAATGAGAGGGTGTTATCTCCAGTGGGTGAAATGGCAGAGGCAGGAATATGGAAATGTCATGGAACAAAACAAACATGTAGAATCAGGTTGAGTGATCTGATAAAATTCTTTAACGTGAGGTGTTATATCTCACTGCTGCAAGGCAGTACTCAGCAGTGAGTTTGTGGTGAGGCAGCAGTGAGGCTGGAGTGAGGCAGCAGTGAGGCAGCAGAGCTTTGGTCTGTTATCAAAGGATCAACTTTTCAAGTTCAACACATTTCCTTTTGCATAGCCTAAATAGCTCATAAATTCTTCTTTCATTTTGGGACAGATTCCACAATTTCAACTCCTGGTTCCAGTCGAAGTATACTGAATTTCAATAATCAAACTCACTACGGCAGCATGGACAGTGATAACTGGTAACACATACAAAATGAATGCTTCAAGACTTCAAAACAACATTCATTGATTGGAATAGGCATCATGGCATCAAATTCAAACATACAAAAATCACACAGATAGTTTGGGTGTTGACCTCTCCGGCCATGGATCTATACGCCCCCAGTTTTCGATAGCCCCAATAAAAATCCTAGGCCCCTAGGGGGCGTGGGCCTTAGCCCCTACTAAGATTTCATTCAAAATTTTAGAACCAAAGTTTAAAGATCAAGTTTGGCGCCGACATTCCGAAATTCTTTATAATTTTGTTCAATCCATTGGCACAAGATGTTTTGGTGCAAACATATCTAAAATTATTCTGTATAATTACGTTGATTCGCTTTGAGTCTTGGCGCAGGATTTTTTGGTGCCGAATTTCCAAAATTCCTGCTTTATAATTTCGCTGATTCGCTTTGAGTCTTGGCACAGTATGTTTTGGTGCCGAAGTTTCAAAAATTATTCTTTATAATTTCGGTTATTCTTTTGGGGTCTTGGAACAGTATGTTTTGGTGCCGACATTTCCGTAATTCTTGCTTTGCCCAGGGCTATAACTCTACCTACAAGAGCGTATTAAGGCAAATGCAAATATTGACATTACCACAATTTCATGTACGTCACAGCCCATTGGAAGTGCTTACCACTGGAGGAATCTAGGGCAAATATATTTGATAAAATATAGTTCTTCCTAAGTCAATGACTGGTACGGGCTCGCACGAAGGACCTCCTGCTTCAGTACACAGATAATAGAGAGAGCGAATCAGGATTATTTTCAGAGTAGGACACATATTGTTTGTTACGCAAAACAGACCAAAAATAAACATTGCGTTTTCATTTATAAATGAAAGAGTTTTGTAGAATTTCATGGGATCCACCCTAACATCAATAAATAGGATGTCACAAATAATGAAGGGAGGCAGCAAGTTGACATGTAAATTTTTGAGCCAAAATAAAAATGATCGACCGAGTCCTCAGCCTCGAGCAGAAAATTCATTCTTCGGTTCAATTGTCGACCGAGGACTCTGAGTCGGTTTAAAAGGCTTCGGTCTGGCAACCTGTCTTCAGTTGATCATTGAAGGCTTTCTTATAAAATCAGCTCGTTGAGATTTGATCAATCAGCGATCAGGATTGCTATGATTAAGCGCGCAAATACGACAAGCAATAACATGCTTTGGGTTAACTAGTTTAACTACAATCACCACCAATAAAGCAATAACACGTATTTGTACACATGGTTCGATAGAAAGATCTTTCGAAAGAACGCGCAAATTACAGTGCGCGCAATGCAATTTTTGTTGGAATTTGCGCATTTATTCGGCAGATCACTCGATCGATCCATGTGCAGAACTATGGACCTTGAAACATGAATAAGCTGTAAAACTCACCAGCGGTGACTGGATGAGGGGTGACTGGATCTGCTTAATGGTGCTGTCAATCTGATTGAGTTTGTAGTTGATATTGTCAACGATCCTTCTCCCGGCTGCCCACTTCTGAAATAGTGGAATTGTTTTATCAAACACTGCCCAATACGAGGCATATTTTTGTGGAACAAAATTTGGGGGAAAATCGCCATATATTCGCACCCCATAAAATTGCCATCCGCAGATTTAATGACATAAATATCTGTCGGTTATTTCAAATTTTCGCAACAGTTCCCGAACAGTTAAGATGATGTTGGGGAGATAAGCGGGATTAGAAAATATTATCGTTTTATAATTTGGTCTTCCTTCTGTAGATCCAAGTGGAGAATATATTCAAAATTAGAGGCTATATGGTTTGTTTTTCATCAAATTCGTGACTTAAATTCAAATGGTTTTTATCACGTAACAAATATGTTTGTAATTCCAGGAATTGCTTTATAATAGCTAAAATATATATGATCTTCAAAAATAGCGAATCATGACATGCTAGTCATCTTAATGAGACTAAGCAATAAAACTCATTCGGGTTGACGTCGCATGCTGCTACCATTCAAATATTTGCTACATAGTTATCATAGGACAGTCTTGAGCAATGAGTAGCATATATTGTTTTACTGTTTTAGAGAATATCAGGCGAAGCGAAGCCGAGTTTCATATGCAGAATATGCATCGAATTGATGGTGAGCTGAAATATTGTAGTGCATTTAAGCATGCATTTCTGGAAACCACTTTTATTATATACAACCATGATGCAGTAGGTATATTATCATGCAGTAGTTTAACATCCAGAAATTTTCAATTGTAAAATTCCAAATGAATATAATCACAAGTGCAAAATGTAGAATAATGAACACGTGAATTAAAAATTTGAAAGTGACAGTTGGAACTGCAGTTTTGAGTGCGCGGCCTAACTTTGCGCGGCGTATGGACATCTAAATAACATGTCTGTACGCCGCGCTAACTTACGCTGCGCAAACTTACGCTGCGCACACAAAACTGCAGTTCGAACTGCCAGTGTAAGTGTAACTCACAAATCTGTCCTCAGTGGTGGCAAGCTTCACATCGATATCCTCATTGACACTCTTCTCAAACATGTCTTCTGCTGCGAAAGTAAGCTCCGCTTGTTTAGTCCCCAGACTGTGTCGAGCTGCAGCCAGTTCTAACCTGAAATGGGATCAGGTCTAGTGTTATACAAGAACCTTCGAGGGGGTTAGTCAGACTGGTGTCAGGAATATTGCCACACTGGTGTCAGGAATATGTCAGAGTGTCAGATTGGTGTAAGGAATATGTCAGGCTGGAGTCAGGGATATGTCAGACTGGTGTCTAGAATGTTTCAGACTGGTGTCTAGAATGTTTCAGACTGGTGTCTAGAATGTTTCAGACTGGTGTCTGGAATGTTTCAGACTGGTGTCAGGAATATGTCAGATTGGTGTCAGGGTTATGCCACACTGGTGTCAAGCATTCGTCAGACTAGTGTTGGGGATACCTCAAATTGGAGTCAGGGATATGTTCGACTGGTGTCATTAATATGTCAAACTGGCGTCAGGGGTATGTCATCGATATGTCACACTTGTGCAAAGGATATGACAGACTGGTGCCAGGGGTATGGAAATGATACTGAAGAATTTTCTGCAGAGCTCCATCATCAACCGGATGCGGATATCATTTTCCGTAATCAGTCCTGCAGAAAATGAACCAGATGTTCCGAGGAACCCTTGCATTGTTGACGAATGCCTAGCCCTCTGTCATCGAGAAAAATGCAAAATATGATACATAATAGATAGTGCATGTCATTATGTGTTTTGCTGATCAGCAGTCAGCAGAACAAATACATAAATAATAACGATCTAGCCTACTATATGTAACGATGGAATAAATCAGTGTATCCACAGCGTGCCAAGATTAGACCAATCAGCGAGCAGGAATTCTACAAAGCTGTTCTCTGATCGGCTAAGCAAGGAGGCAACAGTGGGTAAACTGGTGCACGATGTCGCCACTAGAACGACGAGTGGCAGACTATCATCATTCCCTGTATTTATATCCACAGGGGGAATGAATTGTATCCGAGTATATACCCAAGCTCCTCTGAGATTGTTTTTATATGATCATGATTCCCTGTAGAGAAACAGGACTAGTTCACCTGGTTATGTCATTATCAGGGTTTATAGGGGTACAACAATGATATATTTGTTGGTTTTCTAGAAACAGGACTATGTTAGGTATATATCTCCCTATATATAATGAAGCCGGAAGTTTGTAGGAGATGAATTACGAAGATCATTCTTCATATATATCAGGTGGAGGGTTACAGAATTCATTCCAGCGATTACCAGGGTATTTTTACCGGGAGGTTTGTGTATTTACCCACAATTATATGTGCGGGGGAAATGAGAAATATAACTTTGAAAGTTTTTTTTTCTTGGAGCTACTAGGGGTTAGTTGATGTGTGTGTTTAGGATGGAAAATCTAAATTGGATAAATTGTAAGGAATCGGGGAGGGCTTATTAAGTCCTGGTCAAAGAATAACCGCTGGTAAATCAGTGAGATATTCTCAAACGGACGAATACCAGAGAATAATATCTCTTTTTTCATGGAAAATTTAGTCTAGATCTTCGGCTATGTTCTCCTTTGAGCCAGGGAAAGCGATACAACTATTGATCTATTTTTGGATAATCCCCCTGGGAGACTTAAAGCTAAATATTGGAAATCTTTGAACATCGAATGGAGGTCTCGATAATGGTTCAATGAATTTCGAATCATATTTAAGCAAGAGCCAATTTTTACCATGTTATCATCATGAAAATCTCCATAATAGAGATTTATCTCTATATAATAAGATAATACATAAGAATGAACATATCGTTTTCATGAGAACTATTAACTATCGTCCAATGTCATGAATATCTGAGTATCTCTATTATAATCGAAATAAATCAAAATGAATTTTGTCATACATTTAAGCTCAAAAACATTATAGTATCGTGAGAACGATGGCATTAAATAGTTGAAAACCTGAATTTCTCTATCTCGATAATCGGATTGAATTTTGGCAAATTTAAGCTGGAACATCGTGAGAACTATGACATTAAATATCACATTAACAATGACATTAAATGGTTAAATACCTGAGTGTCTCTATTTCGAGGAGTTGCTCCTCACACTTGCTGTGTAGCGCAGAATTATCCTCTTCTAGCAGAGACAAGACAGAGTTGTGAGCCTGAAGAAAGGAGGAGTTATTAGAGACAGCACAGAGTTGTGAGCCTGGGAAAGGGGGAGGAGTCAGAATTTTTTGTTGCAGAATCCACTGACCACCATCAACCCGCCACGCGGGTTAGGTGGCAACTCCTCATTGCGAGGAGATCTATCTGGCTGCACTATATAGCACCCCTTACCTAGGGGCCAGATTGTGAAGTCGATAATTTTTCGAAACCCTAATATGAGGATTGAGGCTGATAAGTTTCCACCAGTGAGAAGGAATTGACATGTTTCGTCAGATTTCTCAAATTTTATTGTATGAAGTCATGTTGTAACTTTGTAATGTGAGGAAATCGTGTGATACGGATGTTAGAGATTTCATGATGTGTACCAAAGATGAGCTGTCTGATGTAATCATTTGACCATGTTAATGCATGAAAATCACCGCACTTATAGCACCGTTTAAGTACACGACCTATGAGATGCATGGGTAATAATTAACTAATTTACTCATTTGTAGAGCAAGGGTTTTACTGGACATCTGCTCGCCATTATACCCTGGCAATCCTGGTGAAGCAATGGCAACATGGTGAAATGATATAATTATAATCCTGTGGGCGTGTTATGCACAGGTGCATTAGACAATCCTTATTATTATCAGTCAGCACACGAAGATGTTAATAAAATTAATTATTGTTGATCAACTTTCCGGATTAAATTTACCACCAGCAGCAGCTGTAGATACTTATATAACTGACGCAATTTCATCGTAATTCACATTTAATCTCTTAGCCGCTCCCCTATTGTCACGGGTGCTATACTGTGCAGTGTGCATGACAGATAAATCATTAAATATGGAGCTGTCGATTGTCTTGCAGCGAAGTCTGGGTCGAATAATGAAGTGAGGATTGACTTCATTGGTCGTCACTGACAATTACACCTTAATCTTCCAGCCATAAGCAGTTGAGCTGCTTGAATAGTGAAATAGAAGCATAATCAAAATAGATAAAATAATATAAATGTGTCGCAATTTGGAGACATGTCTATCACAGTATCACTTCGAAATTTCCATGTCGCGCCTTGCCATGTATGCATATGTAGGTGGATATACTGCTAAATCAGTATCACGTGCGTACGAATGGGGGTTATATGGAAATTGCATGAGGCAATCTCAGCACTTAACTCGCGACATCTGAGTAAAATGATTCCTTACATCTCGCTGAGCCTGTAAGTCCAGCTCGAGTGTCTTAGCTGCTGCAGCCTGTTCAGCCAGCTCCTTCCTCAGCAAGGTTGAGCTGTCCATCTGAACTTGGAGATGCTTCTTCAACTTCTTCAGATTCTTTCTTCAACCTGGCGGATAAAAATAAATTTTCAAAAAATGACAACAACGATTCAACGAATTTAACATCAACAATGAATAGAATACGAAACGTTGGCAATTGGCTCCGTATCAACTTACCCGTAGGACCCAAAATCATCCTGAAACCAACCAATCAGCGCGCGAGTTTACGGTCAACTCGCGCGCGCTGATTGGTTTATAATGTGAAATGGACTTGTGGATAAGCTTATATGTCAATTGTCACTGATAGTAGTTGAGGCCCTTGGGCTAATCACAATTATGAATGACAACAGAATTTTGATGTCCAGAGAGTTTGAACTAGTGCATATAACATGTCGTCATGTCAGCACTAACCCATTATTAGTGAGGGTGTCAGAATTCTGTTTCTCCTCCGACATCTTGGTGATTTCACCGATCTGGTTCTGAAGATTAGCTACTTTGGTTTCTGAGTCCTTGAGCAGGAGTTCCTTCTCCAAAGCACTCTCCTTCAACTTGTTGATTTCATCCAGCTTGTTGGTGTACTGAGACAGGACCTGAAACATATGATTTCATACTTACTCGCAGCTGAAGATGATAATCAAAAGATTTTCGAAAGGTTCTGATTACAATTCTCATTTAAAGTATCATTTAAAATTAAACTTCAATCTTCTGATGTTTTCATAATAAGGAGTGGCATCCGAGGAAATGGGGAATTCCCATGAGGATATAAAACCATTTATAAAATATTGGCTTTCCTTTCAAAGCAGTACGCTTCCTTGGATTGTTGACATTAAAATAAAGTATTTTATTGGTTCATATGAATTCATTAGACTATCCATTAAACAGATGTCTTCAAGTCGAGACCACTAAATGACTATGACAGGGAATGCCATGGACAGCTCCATGACAGTATTCCGGGTGGAGCTGGTCTCATTGGAACAAGTCTCATTCACTCATCTGCCAGCACGGGGAAATTACGCTAATGCCGACAACTTCATACTTTTGCACCAGATTACCAGTTCAATCGGATTGGCAGTGCCGATTAAGCAAAATAACTGGGTTTTTAGGGGGTAGAACTCATGCAGTGCACTAGGTAAATAGCTGGTTGTTACCATGGGATTCCAAGGACACCAAACAGCAGAAGCGTCAATTAAACGCTCTCCCTCAGAGCATCTTACCAGACTAAATTAGGAAACTCAAATAGCCAGGTGTTTAAGAAGAATTCTCACGTTTTCAGGACACTGCGCACACAATAGCCAGTCACGATATATCACATAATTTGAACTTCATGACCAACTCCCAACCGTGCAGAGCCCTCAGAGTGCCTAGACCAAAGCCATTTCCTCTTCATAACGCAGGAGATTGGAAGAGTAGCCCGTAATATTTACCACTCCTATAAATACTCCACTTTGAGAGAAAATCCTCTCTCTCATAAACCCTCCACCGGGAGCGAGTCTATAAAAAGATCCCGAAAAAATAATTATCCCCCTCTCTCGCCCACCCCGAATATATATAAGAGTTTTATGTTTATATCTCCCGCTGTCTGGCTCCTGGTTATCGGATGCTTTTCTGTGTTTACAAAGTTGCAGACAGCCTTGGGGAGGAGAAGGAGGAGGAGGAGGAGGAGAGAGCCGGGTGATTAGAGCAAGCTGCGACTCCCATATATTGCGGACAATGAGCTCTGGAGAGGAGGAGGGAGATGAGATGAGGGGTCTGTAGCCGGTGTTCCCAATGAGAGTCTACCACCGGGCAGCTCTGGGAGGTCCTGATCATATATAAGATAATTATAACGTGTATATTATACACATGATGATGACGAGCAGCTACTAACTCCTCACCAGACACTCCAGCAGCTACGGAGAGTAATATATATATTTCAACCAGGAAATCAACGACTGTAGAAGCCGGGAGTAGGTTAAGGCGACACACGGCGTTGCAAAGAGCTGAACATGGGCTTATACTAAGCACTACGTAACTCTCCCTACCGGATTGTAGCCAGTCACCGCCAATTAGCCGCACGCAATAATTTATAATTACTTGTTAATTGCCCGGCTAATTGTTTCTAAAACCCTCCAGAAATACAATAGCTTTTTTGTATAATTTAAGCGGCAAGAATCAAGTAATGTAAAGGGAGGTAGAATATGCCGACTTTTAGCCAGAGTTAATTGAGTTTAGTTCGGATAAAGAAGAGTTAACAATGCCAATTACCTGCACTTGGTAAGGTATTTATCTAAAAAGAAGTGGTTCTAATATACCTAATAAGATAATCTTGTAATTGCTGGTTGATCTTTCCGTACGCTTTCCCTCTATGCATATCATTGGTAAAACATCCGTCTATCAATAGTTTTGTCGTCGTTTTCTTCGTTTTATCGTTGTTTTCTTCGTTTGAAAAACACATCCGCTTTGAACATGAAGACTACCAACAAAGTCAAAACCAAGAAGTCAAAGCATTCCGTTGTCAAGACAAGTAGCAGTGGGGGCCATTCGCATGTCAAACCAAATGAGCTCGTCAACAAGAGGCCCTCTTGGGCCGAGGCCAAACCGGGGCCCTCCGCGTTAGACAACAATTCTAACCCGAGGAGTCGTCATGATTCTGATGAGGATTACCCTTCCTCAGATATCACTCAGAAATTCATCAAAGCTGCAAAACGTTTTGTTTTGGAAACAGCCCCGGGCAATCATAGGGTCCGGAAACACAGTCGGGCCTTCAAGAGACCATCCACTGACATGGACCAGAGATTGTCCATGCTGATGGACACACGGCTGAGCATCGGGGGCTCAATGGCCCTTACTCCAGATCAGATCCAATACTACGAAGATGCGTTCAACAGCTTCGACATTGACGGAGATGGAGACTTGTCTGTAGACGAGCTGAGTCTGCTTCTCAAGAAAATCGGAGTGAAACACACAGGTATTCGCCATTGAGCTCCGTATTAGGAAGGGCTCCCAAATATCAAGTAGGATTATTTGGGAGAAACAGGAGATCCAACCCAGAGGATAGCATCCTCAGATACCTAAGTGCCATGAAACATCTCGCTGGGCCAGAGCATCAATAATCCAACATAATCAGGAGAGGGAGTTTTCATGATTTGACAGATTTAAATTCCCAAAGAGCACTGGCAACCATCGTAAACTTCTTGGACATCTTGTTGACTTTTTTGAAAATTTGATAAATTGCACGTCATACGATGTTAACTAAAGCTGCTTTGTTTCAAGTTTTCGTGAAAGGGCTTTGACAGGGAAAGGGGCCAGGCACAGAAAGAATAAAACATTGCTTGGAAGGGAAGTAGATTTTTGAGGGAAGAGAACAGGGGCTAGAGAAGGGTGCCCCGGAAGGAAGCGTCGAAGGGTAGCTTGGCAGGGAGGAATGCTTGACAGGAAAGGGGCGAGGGCAAGTAAAAAACGGCTTGACAAGAAACGATTGGATGGGAAGGTTGGTTTTGGAAGAGAAAGGTGGCTTGGAAGAGACGGGTGGGTTGTAGGGGATGGGTGGGTTGTAGGGGAAGGGTGGGTTGTAGGGGAAGGGTGGCTTGAAAGGGAGAGGTTCTAGCTTGGAAAAGAAGTGTGGTTTGAAGGGAAAGGTGGCTTGAAAGGGATCAGGTAGGGTAGCTTGAAGGGAATGGTGGTTTTGAAGGAAAGTGTGGCTTGAAAGGGATCGGGAAAGGTGGCTTGGAGGGGAAGGGTGGCTTGAAGGGGAAGATTGGTTTGGAAAAGAAGTGTGGTTTTAAGGGAAAGGTGGCTGAAAGGGACCAGAAAGGGTGGCTTGAAGGGGAAGGGTGGTTTGGAAGGAAAGGGAGGAATGAAAAGGGAATGGAACCTTGAAAGGGGAAGGGTGGCTTTAAGGGGGAGGGTGGCTTGGAAAGCGGAGGTTGGCTTGGAAAAGAAGTTTGTTTTGAAGCGAAAGGTGGCTTGAAAGGGACCAGGAAGGGTGGCTTGAAGGGGGAAGGGAGGCTTGAAAGGGGAAGGGTGGCTTGAAGGGGGAGGGTGGCTTGGAAAGCGGAGGTTGGCTTGGAAAAAAAGTGTGGTTTGAAGGGGAAGGTGGCTTGAAAGGGACCAGGAAGGGTTGCTTGAAGGGGAAGGGTGGTTTGGAAGGAAAGGGTGGCTGGAAAGGAACCGGGAAGGGTGACTTGAAGGGGAAGGGTGGTTTGGAAAAGAAGTGTGGTTCGAAGGGAAAGGTGGCTTGAAAGGGGCCATGAAGGGCGGCTTGAAGGGGAAGGGTGGTTTGAAGGAAAGGAAGGCCTGAAAGGGGAAGAGTGGCTTGAAGGGGAAGGGTGGCTTGAAAGGGAACGGTGCCTTGACAGGAAAGGGTGCCTTGACAGGGAAGGGTGGCTTGAAGGGGGCAGGGTGGCTTGGAGGAGGAAGGCTAGTTTCAAGAGGAAGGTTGTTTGAAAAAAGGGTGGCTAGATGGGGAATGGTGGCTGAAAGGGGAAGGCTGGTTTAAAGTGGAAGGGTGGCCCATAGGGTAAGGGTGGCTTGATCGGGAAGGGTAACTTGGCAGGAAAGGGTGGCTTGGAGGGAAGGATGGCTTTGCAGGAAAGAGTAGCTTGGCAGGAATGACTCGAAGGTGAAAGGTGGCTTGAAGGGTACGTGTGGCTTAGAAAGCAAGGATTGCTTAAGGGGAACGGTGGCTCGGGAGGGAACGGTGGCTCGGTAATTGAAAGGAAATGCAAGGTTGGCTAGGGAGAGCCGGAGGGAACGGTGGCTTGGAACTTAGAAGGGAAGGAAAGATTGGCTTGGAATAGGAGGATGGCTTGTAGGGAAGGTTGGCTTGGAAGGAAAGGTGGCTTGGCAGGGAAAGGTTGATTGGCAGGGAATTTTGATTTTGCTAGGGAAGGAAAATTATCAGGGAAGAGATTTGTTTTCTCAACTCTGAAAACCATTTCTCCCGTAGATTCTCAGTTGAAACAAGTGATTGAGTCGGGTGACACGGATAACGACGGCAAGTTGGACAAGTCAGAGTTCGTGAAGCTGATGAGTCGGCTGCACAACCCGACCAGCAACATCCTATTCCGGCTGTTCGATACGACGGGTAACGGGTGCATCACCATCGAGGACTTCAAGGACACCCTCCTGACCCTCGACGAGACCTTCACGGACCCGGAGATAGACCGTCTGGTGCAGAAGATTGACGGCAACAACGACGGAGTGATCGAGATTTCAGAGTTCCTGACCGCTATCAACGTCATGTGATCGGAGGAGAGGTGGTCCAGGGTGTGAGCATGACTGGTAGGTTGCTACCGTTGTGATTTAGTAAGTGGATTCGTGTGTGTGACAGAAACTTGTGATGAATATAGGTGTACTCCTATTCCAATTATTTATTACAGTCATAGAACTGTGTAAATAATATAATCGTAGTGATATGATAGTTCCAGTTCAGAAAACTTTAAACAAGTTTGATTCATGCTCCATGGATTTGAGCAGTCGTGCCGTGCCGTTAATTTATTCCCAACGCTTCCAGGATGGATTCAAAAATTCGCGAAATTAATGGTATTCTAATACCATCTATTATGGCATAAATATTTTTTTCAATTTTGATTTTCGAGAATTGTGATTATCATGCAATAAAATGCTCATCTTATCGCACTAAAGGGTCTTGTTTGGAAAATGATCAAAAATATGCATCTTGATTAGATCAAGGTTATTAATTAAGTATTCAGTTAACCTGAATCATATTTAAGTTAATTATAATTTAATATATAAGAATCGCATGTTTATCGCTATGTTACAAGATATTACTAAGTATCATATAAATGTTGCTACATTCATTCCTTCGTTCCCTAGCTGAAAATACCCCGCAATACTAGTTACAGACAGACATTAATATTATTATATATCTCATGTATATTGTAATTTTTATGCTGTACCGTTTATTAATTGTTTGCTTAGTTTATATATCTACGCGATATGAGCATCATAACAAGGAGAAATTTTCGATGGCCCAGTCTGTTGACGGTTGGAAGATTATTGCTTCGCTTCTAAGATCAAAATCCAAGAATTTTGTGGATTTTTGTTCGGAACTTTTATTAAAACGAGATTATGTTAAAAGCTTTCCTAATAACGAAAATAAGTTCAAATTTGTGTTGACTTTGAACGATGACTTAAAACTCTGGAAGACTGTCTCTAAACTAAGTTTTGATGTTGAGTGTGAACATATATCATTTGTATATAGATATACTTATTATTTACCTCTGATTTTTGTTTGATCTCGTTATCAAGATGTCTTGTCTGGTTCTTGAGTTCTTCCACACTCCTCAAGTTAGCAGATTTCTCTTTGTATTCCCGGTCCACGGCTGCAAGGTCACGTGCCAAACACCTCATTCTCTCCCGCATTTCAACCTCGTCATCCTTCATTCGATCTGAAGACAAACAAATTTTATTTAATTCATTCGATTTGAAATCAAATACAAGGAATTATTTTATTTCATCCTTTATTCAATTTGAAATTAAAAATAAGGAATCATTTTCTTTCATCTTTCATTTGGTGTGAAATCTACCACAAGGAATTATTTTATTTCATCTTTCATTCGGTTTGAAATCAAACACAAGGAATTATTTTATCATCATTCATCCGATCTGAGAACAGAAAGTCTTTCTTTGAAAGCCTTTCTTTGAATTCCTATAATCATCGTGATCATGACATGTTTCTAGAAAATCATTTCCTGAGATAAGTCTTGCACTTGTGGATTTCAAATTGTGTCTCAATTACCTCTAGAATCAAATTTACCATAATCGGCAGTCCTTACAATCATAGGAATACCCTAGTAAAGCCGCTACACCCCAAAAACAATGCTACTTCACTCTATAATCCAGGAATGTACAACTTACTAATCACTGTCTGTATCCTTCTGAGTCTCTAGGAATCTTACAGGAACGTATTATGCGTCCTTATTAAACTACTTAATAATTGCCGACAGCCTTAGAGTCTTGAATCGAGTAATTTAAACTGTCCGTTCATAATAGCCTAATGTTTCAAGAATAATTATAAATTAATTGGCAAATAGCTGTGGCTAATTTATGCTACTTTGACAAAGTCGTAGGATTTATTAACATTATGGATTTACCAAGCTTATTAATAAGGTCGTTATTGAGCCAGTAAGCCAGATTGTTCTCTAGAATAATCTAGTGGGTATGATTTAAAGGCTGAGGGTGCAGTTAAATGAGGGCAGCAGAACTCCAAGACAAGCCTCAAAATTTCCGATTGAGAAACGCTCAATACTTCACGAAAGTTAAATTTATACTTTTACTTTGGCAGGCAGATAAGTTTATGAATTTTCACCGTCTTTCGAACAATCGTTCCTTCATTTTGGTCGGTATTGAATGTTTTGTAACACAAAATAAGCTTTCTGATAGTGTACATATCTCTTAAAACCTCTCTGATATTATCTACCATCTCTTACAGTACACAATGGTCAATAAATATATTATATATTTATTTATATCCACTTAAGATCCCACCAAGTTCCCCGATCATGGAAGGAGAAGACTACATCCATTACAATATACTTTCCCTTAGATCGATAGATACTTAGATATATGTAATGCTCTGTAAAGACTCTTCTTTCTCTCCCTATCTCAGAGTTTATAGTTCTTCAAAGAGAAGGAATATAGAGGAATGATAGTCTCATGACATAACCCTCATATATACAGATCCCAGATAGGGAACATACGACGAGTCTCCGATTTATATAGATATATATATAAGCAATTATATACAGTCTCGTTAGAAACCCACTACAAACAGTATATATATATATTTAGCAACCAGGTCCAGGGAGAAAATATAGATCTAGATGTGTGTGACGTAGCGATTTAATCGGTCCATATCCTAGACAACTTGTTAGGTTGAGGAGGAGGATATGATAATGTCTGACAGAATATATAGAGGTATAAGGGAGACAGGGTATAAGATATTATATATAAGTCGGGAGGCAATAGTTCGGTAGATAACATATTTGGGAATTTTCGGAGGCTCCATCGTGACACTATAAACCACCAATGATTCGCCTATATTTCCTCGTATATTATATCAGTCTAAAGATATACTGATTTATATATTTAAATCTCTGATATTTCCCTTGGAACCGGGGGTTATTTATATTAGCGGGAATTCCCGGACTTCTGAAGAAATCGTGTGCGCGTGGCGGCGCCGCCCCGGCGCAAAGTGCGGTGGGAGCGGCGTAAAGTGCGGCGGGGCCGCTCAATATATAACCCGGCCAGCGCTGTGGGATTGTACTGAGAGACTACCCGCTGACACAGAAATAAACATGATCTATTATCTTATTACTGTGGTCGTACACGTAAATTCTACAGAGCTTCAGGGCTCGAGAGCCTTTTAGGTCGTGTTTTTTTCTACTTTTTTACGAGAAAGGAGGATGGAATAAACTAGAAAACCCCAGAAGCGGCTAATGCAATTGGCTACTATTTTAGTTCACCTAGCTCATATATTTGCATATAAATAACTAAATAACGGAAGTTAGGAGGAACTTTCGGATTTATTGGATTACGTTAACCAGAAGGATACATTTCTCCTAGCCGGCAAGACGAAAGTCGAAACCCGTTCATTCATTCGGCCATTTTAACGTTTTATATTTCACGATTACGTTCAACACAGGTTCTTGGGTTTTGCGCTCTTATGTGGGAGTCCTTGAGTGGAAAACTTTGAGTGAAAAAACGCGGGTTTTCTGGGAATCTGTCGGTTTTTTTCCACGAAACTCTCCGCTTTTCCGAGGATCCACGAATATTAATGAAAAGTTGGTCTAATGATCACTACATATATATATATATTACCCGGAGAACCTGATGTAGCCACGTTTTATTGACCTCTCATACTGGAGTAGCAAAACCTCTTCTTCATCATCCATGTCACGTGTATTGGTAAAACCTAAAACCACGCTTATATAATAAGGCTTAGACCTCTTGGGAGTTTCTATTTATGACCAACCTATGTACAAACACAAATTCTCATGAGCAAATTCTCTAATTTCTGAAGAGAAAATAGTCTATATTATATGAAATAGTCCGCTTCTCAGGAATATTCAAATTTCACTCCAAGCCTAAATCCGGATTCTTCGAAACATGAGTGCAATTTTCCACAATTTTGAAGGATTCAGAGCTGATTTTCTGTCGCTATGATTCTTAACTGTAGGAATTTCCCAGGATAAGTTTTAAAATACGGAATAAACTCAGTTGCACGTGTCAAGGGAAATTTACGGTATTTGGTCGTAGATTCAATTAGCTGTGCTTGGTCTGGTTTGGGTTAAAGATAACGTTTATATCAGCGAGGGCATGGATCAATTGGGTGTAATGAAGGATAGAAAAGGACAGGGGGTCAAAATAGTGCCAAAACCGTAGAACCACATACCATAAATCTCTGAATAACTTAGGAATGTTGCCCTTTAGGTTACCGACATACTGTGTACGGTACCTTCAACACTCAAAATGTAAAATTTTACAATACTACAATATTATGTAACCTAGATGATGCGTACTCAAAAGCAAAAGTGTGGCACAGAATATTTGACAATTGGCATGCTGCAGTGTCAAATTAATCACGTGCACTGAGAATGACTGAACAGTTTGTGTGTTACTTTTTTCAGACAAATCTTTGAAGTTTTCGAAGAACGCATCATGAAATATATCATGAGATTTACGCCTGAGAGTATACGCCATAGAAGTATTAAATTCCACAGGAACTGTAACATGTGGGCTGATCGTTGCTACAAGGTCTTCTCACGATCTTCAGAACCAGTTTTTTTTATACAGTAGTAGAAGGTAAAATGATCTTTAAGTAGTTTTAATAAGCAGAGTCAATCTCCAGCCGCATATAAATATATTGCCCAAGCGTTAGTCTGTCCTAGACACAGTTTTCTAAATATCCGCTAAATCACTCCCCCTCTCCTCCTCTGTCACTAAACCGGGGGAAAATCTACCGTAAATATTGCAATTATAAGCCGCTGAAAATATAAGGATCGGGAAACGAGGAATATTTATAAGCATATATTCGGCAGGGAATATTCTCACGGGGTTATATATTATATTTGGAGTTAATTCTAAAACGTCTAGATCACTAGTTGGTAGAGACCGACTGCTTAATTACTTAGAGTCACTATTATTCTCCCACAGTATTATATGGAAAAATTTGGAGCCTGCCCAAAATAAGTTGGTTTATAAGCATGGAAAATAATATGTGAATGAAACACCTCACAGTCGGAGACTTACTGAAACATTACCGTTATGTGTCGAACTTTGAAGCGCGTCGTATTACGAAGAACTTGGGGTACTTTTTTGCGGTGCGCGATAGCGCGCAGATGTACTGTCTATGCAAAACACAGTAAAGCACATTTATGCACCATCACGCGCAACCAAAATATACCCAAGCGCGGCGTATTACACCGTACCTCAAAAGTTAAAGACATCACGTTTAGTAAGCATCATGCAAAGATTTCTCTATTCAAGGAACTGGGTAGGGATTTCAATGTGAAGGATCAGATTTGAATATGAAAAAACCATGATGCCAGTTAAGATAATTGAAATGATTGTACTTGGAATCTAACTTAAATAATTTTGATGAGAATCATTTCTTTTCCAAGGGTATATCTGTTGCAAGCTAGTATTCATTTCCCAAGATCTCGTAACCACCACAAATTAGAGCAAGATCAAATAAAGGTTATATCTTACTATTTGACAGTGCAGGACGCACTTCGTCATCACAGTCGTTGAAAGCTGATGGATCAAAGATACTTTGCGTATTTGAAATTGACGCATTGCTCGGTCAATCCACTTCCTCTCACGTGCGATCTCCTTTGCGTTCGATATCAAATGGACCGACCCCATGGTTTAATTTGACGTTTGGAACGTCAGATTCAACCGTCTGATTGGTTTATTTGGTATCAAACGCAAAGGATATCACGTGAGAGGCAGTAGATTGATTTAGCATTGCGCAAATTTCAAATAAGCGAACTTTAAATGATTTCCCAATACTCCAGTAGACCAAATACTAGTCTAATTCATCACTATTCTTCCTGGATATAGTTACGGTCTGCCCCTCAGGACAAAATAAACTTCTGACACCAACTACCCATAACCAGGGACCGCTGACAGCTGTCTTTAACAAAATATCGTCAAATAGCTCAACTCTCAAAATGATGTTATTTGTTGCATAGCAAGGCGTGTAATAGCAAGTGAGGGCAAAAGTCATAATACTTTTACTTTCCAACAGGATTACAAAAATAAAAAGTTTCCGGCCTGCTCACGTAGGGCCTATGAAAAATAATAATTGTTGACTAACCCAAGTTGGTAATCATAATTTGCTTAAGATAACTCAAAACCACTAGTGATGTCAGTACTTTTTGTTTAAGCAAAAAACAAAAGTCCAGCATGGACCAGAGTAATCACACAATGTTTCCGGGCTGCTGATTTATGAATTAACTAATTAATCCTCCGTACAATTCTGTACATCATACTTTCATTTTAGAGCTTGCTAATAGAGTAATTGCCATTTGCCACCCTGGAATTTTACTTTCAGTTCGTTAATAACGATCATTGGACACGGCGAGGATTGCTTCATCTACAGATTGAGGAGAAAATCTAGAAGTTTAATTGTCGATTCATCGGCAATAAAAATCTTCAGTAATCAAAAACGTAAATTTGTATCGCGATTTTGCATTCATAGATGCATCTAGGTAGCCTGACTTGGATTTGATGAATTAAAGGATGTTTCTGCCATGATATTCCTTCCATGATATTTCTGCAACAATTTTCCATCTCTTTGCCGTATTGATAGCCCAGATTTTGATTTCTTCCCTATCCTCCATTCTCCGAAGCAAACCTGAGTGCTAGATAAAAATCTCGTACCTACATAATGTGATATATTGAACCACACACAATACACATACCTATGTTCTTTGCGAAGGTTTCGCACTGAACCTTCGACGACTTCACGTCCGAATCGTATTTATTCTTCTCGCGCATCAACTTGTTGTACTTCGCCATTTCTTGCTTGTGCTGCTTCTGGCACGCTGCCAGGTCCTTCCTGAACGGGAGGCTGGTTAGCTCCTACATATGAGAACAATGTATAAAATAAACGAAAAGTACAATTCCTATACCATTCCTATACCGTCTCTTGGTTACCAAGCATTTTTCTTAGTTTTTAGAGCCTATTGAGCCATACTAAACGGGAAAAATAAATTTTTCACCAAGGCCTCCCATAGGTAAAAGCTTTTCACGTATAAAAGTACATGAACTATAAATACGCCTCGTTACTCATACCTACAAATCTTTACAGCTGATAATTAACATATTCCAAAGAAATATTGCCAATAAAGCACATGTTTTATGTATCCGAAAAACATTTCAGTGAATATGTGCCGCGCGGCATGGGAAGTTGAGCGTCATCAGTTTACAATTCTAAACTATGATCATGACGTCATCAGTTAACAATTCTTAACTATGATAATAATATGATATCATCAATTCACATTTCACAACTTCCAATTTTGATAATGAAGTCTACAATTCCACATTCCAAACTATGATAATGATGTCATCAATTCACAATTATTCTAAACTATGATGATGAAGATATCATCAAATATCAACTTTCAACTATGATAATGAAGTGTGCAATTCACCATTCCAAACTATGATTATGAAGTCGGCAAAACACCATTCCAAACCATGACCTAATCTCAATTCACACTATTATAAGTATTCTACCTCAGATTGTCCAGCGTCTGTCTCTGGTTTATGAGATCTTCATTGGTGCGGTTCTTCCCTGATTCCAGAGCATCGATCTCACGCTTGATGGAAGCCAGCTCATTCTCCAGATCTAGCTTCTTGTTTGCGAGACTCGATATGGAACTCTGGTTATTTTCTGAAAATTAGTTATAATGTAAAGTAAACTTACTAAGTGATACTTAGATAGACCCTCATCTCTCGGGTCCATTTTTAGATACTCCTCGAGGGTTCATCAACAAAACCAGCATTGTTCAATCAGTCTTAAGTTATAAAACTCTAAGGTGTAACATAGGCCCAGTCCTTGTATAACAGGAAGGTTCTAATGAGCTGTCCACTGCTTTCTGTGGGTTTCATGCATATAACGCATATAATTATCAAATTATTACGTGACAAACTGACATTATTAAACGCCGCGCGCGAGAAATAGACGGGTAGGATGGCGTCATTATTATATCATTATGTAGTGAGTTGACGTCAAACCCCCTAATCCTAGCACGTGACATAATTAAACTTGACCATGTCCCAGCTTCGTGTAATATATTCTCGAGAAGTTCGCTAAATATACAAAACTATTGAGTAAGATCGTTTCGCTTTCGCATATTCTCAACACTCAACTATAGCTGTTGGCGGTGAATTAATTTATCAGGAATGTTCTAATATTAGCCTGGATAATTTACTCAAATAAAAGATTAGGACTCAAGCGAAAGCGAAAGCTCGCTTTTGAGCTGAATGGCACCTGAAATTAATATCTAACCTACTCGCGCTAGTAAGAAAATTATTATGGTACGAAAATCATAACAAGCAACAAATTTTCGTAACACACGCTTCTGAAATGTTCCTTTTTACACCTTTTTCCATAAAACTATCATTCCATTTTTGCGCCGGAAACTCGTCTTTCTCGAGTAGTATAGGTGTGATCACAGTCACAATGTAATTATAGATTTACTGTAACGGGGTAAATATGGTATAATATGGGCGTTGGATCTCAAGATAATCATGGAATTACTGTTACCCAGGTGTCTCGAGTTCAAGAAATGAGAATCATTCTGAAGTTTTGGATGGCGCAGCGCAATATGTGCGTGGATATACTGTGAAAACACGTACTTACAGCTAATGACGGTCATGTGGAAATTTCAGAAAGCGGTCTCAGAACTCATCCAGGGATAAATTTGGGCGTGGGGGAATTGCCGCATGTGGTATGACACCCATTACTAGCGTAAAATGGGCGCGCCCAGGTTGTATAAAATGGGGCGTTTAGGAGCTCTGGGATTGAGGGCTTGTAAACAGTAAAAGGCTCGGTTACTCAACAATTCTGTTCCTTGGGAAACAGTATAGGCGTCTACACTCTACACGTATCACAGGCCAAACTCTCCACCTTCTTACAGATAAATTACCTCGGAAAATTCAGTAAGTCTGAATTTGTCCATATACGAACCGAGAGTAGCTTCGGTTGATATAAAATGGGGCAATTTTGGGGTTTCGGATTGGGGGTATACGTCTGAATTCCTCCATGAATACGAACCGAGCGTAGCTTTGGTGTTAGAAATCCTCTGGTTGTAAGACTGTAGTTTCTGCTCCGTCAGGAGTAGTTTGTCTTGCTTCTCCAGCAGAATACTCTGGATCTCTTCCTGTTTTGTGACTACATCCCGCAATTCACCTCTGAGGAACATGGGGCTTATCATGCGAATCACGTGCAGAGAGAAGTCACGTACACATAGGTCACGCGACCAGATGGCGCATCACGCGAACAAGATCGGGTGATCAGATGGTGCATCACGCGAACTGAGTCACATACAAATAGGTCACGTGATTACGTCCCAAGAGAAACCGGCAGTCTAGCCGTGTGACCATTTAAGCATTTAACACTGCTTTAACTCGCACAAAAGTAACAAAAGTGATGGTTTCGCCCTTGATTAAAAAGAAATCCTTGTGTTTAAACCCACCGTTTGTTCTGCAGGTCCTTTTCCACCTGTACGATGTTCTTGTGAAGGTTGTTCATCTGCTGCACGGCTTGCTCGGAGAGGGCACAGTAGTCCTTGTACTGTTGCTCAGCACTGTCACACGAGCTCTGTAGTTCCTCGCATGTTACCTTGTGACACATTGTGTTACCTAGAGACACATTGTGTTACCTGGTGACACAAAATGTTACCTGGTGACACATTATGTTAGTATGTTACCTAATATCTAGTGACACATTTTGCTATTGTGTTGCATGGTGAACATTATGTTACCTAGTGACATAAAATGTTAACTGGTGACACAATAATATGTTACCTGGTGACACACAATGTAACCTAGAGACATAATATTATGTTACCTAGAGACACATTGTGTTACCTGGTGACAAACTGTGTCACCTGGTGACACACTGTGTTACCTAGTGACACATTATGTTACCTGGCGACACTCTGTGTTACTTAGTAACACAATATGTTACCTAGTGACACACTGTGTTACCTAGTGACACAATATGTTAACTAGTGACACAGTAAGGTACCTAGAGACACACTATCAAGGATTTAAGAAGTAGGTCGATGGTTTCAAAACGCCAAGTGGATTGTGAATCCACTGATAGTCTACTCAGTTTGCCTCTGGAAAAGTTCACCCTAGACCAGTTGGGAGACCATAGCTTGTATCAGTAATGTATAACGCAGCAATATCATTCTGGTAGCTCTAATTCTCGGTCCCTCTTTCTCTCTTTTGTTTTGTAGCAAAATACTAAAATAGGTTGTAGCTAACGGCTTAATCTGAATAGCAGTACTCAATACGTATCAGAATGGCGACCCTAGGTAGATTATTCGTGTAAGATGCAATGTAATTTCAAAGCCGCTCTGACCGAGTCTATACTAGAAATGCAATATTATACAATACCACAGCATTGTAATAATAGTGTATCAACCCTTTTTATTGTGTCTTTTCTCTTCTATCTCCTCTCTTTAATTTGTATAATTTGTATTTGCCCGTATGTGACTGTGTTCTGGCTTTCTAAGAGCTATTGAGCTCCTGGGTCTATTGCTCGGCTAAAAGACTAAGAGTTGCAAACACAATGGCATATAGCCGATTATCTAGGTACTTTTTGAAATTCTCATTTTCTGGTGACATTTGCAGGGTTGCAACTTGCAACTCTCTGGGGGCTTAGCCGCTCCCACCCCCATAAAAAGTTTCTTATATCACATGATCTAGATGACTTATTCAACGCTAATTATGATAACCGCCAGTTCTTCTTGGTCTTTTTACTGTTTTTGTCACTAGAAAAGATCAGTCTCAGCCACTAAAGTTTCCACAACCCGGCCCAGGAGGTATTCTCTACATACGCGAGGCTCTACATTAGAGCCCACGTTGCGGGCGATTTACAACATGCATATATCTTAAAAATCGAAGAAGACTTAGTTACTCTTTGTTCAGCGGGATTTGATTAGGGCGCTACAGCTCGAGCCCGTTCTCAGTTAGATGGATGCGCAATATTCTGAACTCCGTTCAGACGAAACCAAAACTGAGTCGCAAATCTTGAGAAGTGAGAAAATACAAGAAGCGTGCACCTCAAGAGAGAATTGTATCGAACTTTTTATCGAGCCTCTGGTAACATTTTAGTTTACAATCTATTGTGTCCGTTGTGTTCGAAAGTGTAGCAATCCAATGTTACAAGTCTGATGAATGAGTGTGACATTTCAATTGTTTGCTGGAATCTTTCAATGAGCCCTTGTGCTTTTCGTCTGAGATGTATCCGAGAATATCAGAGCAGTTATAATCCACTCGTTTGGAAATTAGAGAGAAATTGCGGTAATAAATTATTACTGAATATATCCATCACTTTCGCTTTTGGATTGTTTTCACGTGATAAATTTTATAAATCAGCAGCCAATGTTGTATGTGAGCTACTACTGGCTGCTCGCTTTGAGTTTTTTTTATGATATTGCCTCTTCTATTTGAGATGTATAAAAAAAGAATTTGTACGTGTGCACCCTTTTTTTAAATTTATGACGTAATCGGCATACAGAAATTCGATCAACATAGAAATTGTGGGCTTTCAGCCATCAATAGTTATTTCTAAACTCCTTCGTTGTAAAAACATCTCTGCTTCGGTTTTTGATCTTTGCCAGTTTACAGTTTTATGTTTCTTGTCTTAAGGCATCCAGTGGGTTTAATTTGTTCACATAGGTGAACGTTAAGAACTCATACTTGTTTAAAACTTGCAACATATACATAGATCTAAGAAAATTGAAAGGATCGGAAAAAAGAATGTCCAAAAAAGTTATAAATTTGATCGGATTCTGGGAAGTCACTTTGGAGTAATAAAGCCCAATTCCCTCTAAATCAAGTTCCAATAAATTAGTCAATTGTCGAAATGAGCCCGGTAGTTATTACAGTTGTTTGTTGAGTTTCTTCTAGTGCGGTAAGTTAGAATTTATTATTTCTCATCTTTCTATTCCATTTAAGCATTAATAACCACCTTTTCCCTATATTCTCGTTTTGTGCATAGGTGATTCACGGGGTTGGTAATTAAGTGCCTGATGTCTGCAAATAAAATTTCGCAGAAAGTGCCTAATTTTCATTTGGTTTACATTGCCTTAAATGCGTCGGAATCTAGGCGAATATTGCCAAGAAGGTTGACCCTAGACTACCACCTAGCAAGCTGAAAATTTGGAGTTATGTCCTTAATGGTGTCCTCATTAAGGACATAACTCAAGTGGTCAAAATGGGCCACGCCCTTTTTTGACCGAGGGATTTTTTGGCAAAATTTTGAGCTTGGCAAACAACATTTTACACTAAACCGACTTATTTATTGAGGGATATCGGTTAATCTTAATTTGGCGCATTTGAATAGCGCCGACTTGGTCACGTGACCCAAAACTTTGACAGCACCTGAGGCAGAAAGTGAACACATGGAGACTTGAAACTTCCAGTGCGTGTAGAGTGGAGGCGACACTCCGTGTTTTGAGTGTTGCAAGTTAATACGTTTTTCAGTCAAATGATGTTTTTGTTCCTAAGTCATCAAAGTTTTGGGTCACGTGACCGAGACGGCACTTAAACAGTGATAAAAGGAAAAGACAGGGTCAATAATAGGAATTGTACAATAACCTTATCAGCGGTAATCTGATCACGGAGTGTGCCCGACTCTGATCTCATCTTGACTAGCTCGTCTAGCAGCTTATCATACTGAACTTTTAGAGTGTCCTTCTCTCGCTTTAGTCCTGGATGGAGGAGATTATGATAATTTTATGGCCTCCACCTGCGTACAACCCCCCCCCCCTCCTAGAAAAAAGGGGAGGGGGTGAAGCTATATGAATGATTAGGTGTAGTATTATAGGAATGGGAGGAAAGAAGTTATACTAAATTTTATAGAACAACATAGTTATACTTTTATCAGTATGGATCTTTGCAGAGCATTGAAAGTTATCTTGACATCATGCATCTAGAAAACGGAAGTCTCTATCATTTACCAGCAATAGCGGTAGAGAGGGTGTACTTCTCCTTGACAGCACTCGTCAAATGCTCGTCTAGCTCACTGGTAGCAGTAACTTTAGAAGCTTCCAGATCCGCCAGATCTGTCTTCACTCGTTCCTCCTCACCTGAGAGATGTAGTGTTTAGAGAGATGTTCTGAGGAAGTCGGCCTTTAGAGAGAAGGACTTCTTCTCTAGTGTTTAGAGAGATGCTCTGAGGAAGTCGGCCTTTAGAGAGAAGGACTACTTCTCTAGTGTTTAGAGAGAATTCCTGGCTGCTATTCTACTTCTTAAGCTTCGTTTTGAGGACAAATTCATATTTTGGATAGATTCATGATTTGCATGGTCATTGACTAATTCAGACATCGCACAGAATAGCATGGACTTGATTGAACCTAATTTTCCCCTGATTAGGTGAATCCCAGAATCCTGGTTAATAACTGACCTGAGAGTTTGGAAATGCAGTCTGATTTCTGTGTTATGTCCTTGTCCAACTCAGTGACCTGCAATTTGTATTTTAGCTTTTTACAGGGATCCCGCAAAATAATAAACATATATGAATTCGTAATTCGTATTCCTTTATTCACCTATTTGGGCGGGGGGGGTCGAATTCGCTATTTTGTTCTTCTCCCTTCAACAAGTTTCCCAAGGTTCTTATATGAGATATTCACCAAATCCCTTCAGCATTACAGACCCTCAGACTCACCTTGCACTGTAGTGCCTTGACAGTGTCCTCGAGAGAGTCCCTGTGATCGTCCAGTCTCTTGATAGCATCCCTTATCCTCTCCTCATCCATCACATAGGACTCTTGCAGCTGCTCCCGCTTAGACTTGATCAGCTCAAAACTACCTACGAGTAGATCAAGTGGTAATAGCCTGAATTAGTAATGGAGTTGATTCCATGTTAGTGAGAGATAACCTGAAATAACACTGTTACTTCAGGTTTATCTGTTATCAGCCTTGGATCTCAACTTCTGTCTTTTGAATTCAATAATCTAAGAAACCAGGTTTTCCCCCAAATTTAATCGCTCACTATCCCAAAACACTTACTTTTCAGCTCCCCGAGCTTCTGCAGCTCCTCCCCTTTCTGCGCCTCCAGTTTCCTGATTTCATTCCCCAAACACTCCACGTTTTCACTGAACATCCTCTGCTGGCTATCTAACTCCTTCACCTCCTTCTCCAGGTCACACCGGCGTGCTGAGTGTTCCACACACGCTGCTTTCTTCTCACGGATTGCTCGGTCCAGTTGCTCACTTTCTAACTCGAGTTGCTTCAACTTGTCCTTCCGTCGTTGTTTCTTTTCCGTTAGAGATGATATCTCTGATACCAGGGTCGTGAGGGCATCCTGCTGTCTGGTCGAATCGACTAGGGTGAAGTTTCATTGGTTTAGGTGAACATAAGTCTTCGCGTGTCTCGCACAGCTCATTGAAGTCATTGACTAAAGTATGATAGATGAACTTTACGTCGCGCGCGAAGACGTAAATGTGATAAATTTGCAAAAACTGTCCTCATCTGTAGAAAATCGCGCGAAAAGATGAACGCGCCGCAATTTAATAACGCGCGCAGTAACACAGACTGCCGAAAGATCGTGCTACCTCAGATCAATGTTTTCGCGCCGTACGTATTTAGTACTGTGGACAGCCATTTGCCGACAAATTTTGTTACGGCAGCTTGAAAGCAAATTCTCCTGAAAAAGAAATCATGAGTGGTGGTCACACAGTCAGAGGCTCGTTTCCCTGAGAAATGAAACCATCTCTGACTATTAGGTTTCAGATTGCCTTACAATTTGGCTAGCACGATTGATCGGCTATTGATCAATGACCACCCATGGAAATGACAATCCTAAGATTTCAGATGGATGTGAAATGAATACCTGGATCGGGTGAGGGCTGAGTGGGAAGGATGGAGTTGGTGTGGATGTGAGTGGTGTGATGTAATGATATCGTCTCTTCTTCAACATCTGCTGGAGTTGGGATTATAGAAATCAAATCCGGCAATGGACATTGCTACTACTTCAAGGTCTACGAATTACGATACCACGGAGTAGGGCCTCCGGACAGACTGCAGAAGTCTTGTGGTCGAAAAAATGATTTCGGTCCATATCTCATTTAGTAAAATGGGGGGGGGGGGGGTGGTTCTAGGGCTTTTGGCCCGAAAAATCTATAGAATAAATTATATTTAAGTATTTATCAATCCACTCCCATTTCAGTAATTTGTCAGAATTTTAAAAACAAAACTAAGTTATCTCCGATTCGACAGAGTTCAGATTGATTGCATATAAAATCAACAGAGTTCAGATTGATTGCATATAAAATCAAGAGAAAGCCGAAAAAATCATCGTATTCACGCCCTGAAACAGAAATTGTATTATCATCCTTCCCACTAACTGCTGAAATAGAGACTTTATAACTTAGCGTGACCGCTGAATGATAAAAGATGCTGAGGGGTTCATACATTTGGGATCGAATGGCTCACATTTCCATTCCTTTGGATGAACCCCACAAAACCTCCCACACGAATTCCTCTCGTAGTAGGGTCCGGGGTTAATTCCGGTTTGAGTTAGGGTTAGGGTCTGAGATTAGGTTGGAGGGGGGCAGTAAATTCAATTTTGAATTTGATTTTATAATCAGTAAGTAAATCGAAAAATGAAAGTCCAATAATCAGGAGGAATTTTCGGTTCTATTTCCAGTTTTCTCTTTCGGTCATGTCACTCGGGATGTTGAAGACTTTTGGTTTGCTCCAACTTTCCAGCAAATCGTAGAATGTTTCTAGAATTTTTGGATTAATTCAAAACCGGAAAACGAGCCGAATTTTCAAGTCATTTCCATAGCAATCAGTGGAAGTCATGTGTCTATGTGTGTCATAATTGCACAGTCAAACTTCCTTATCAAATCTAAGATATAGTATCTAGACCTTATTACGTCATCAACCCAGAAGCAAAACTTATTCAAACTCATATTCCACTATCTAGCTACAGCCTAAACTTTACGAGCAAAAGTGGGTACTTTAAAGTCGTATGACATTGTAGACGCACTGCTTTGCTCAATGATACTACTGTTATCTCAACTAAAAACTTACGTTGATAAATTTCTAGGGGGAGCTGGCGATATTCCACTCTCTGATAAGATCTTTAAGAAGTGTTTTTAATTCAATATTCACCGTTAGGCAACTCAAATTTTATCGTATAAATCAGTGTTTTAAACTTACCTTTGATGTTGTCGCTTTCCCTCAGCACGTCATCTAAGTCGTTTTTAGCGTTACTCAGCTTGCTCTGTGTTAGTTTCAGCTTCTGGACCAGCGTTTGGATGCTGCTTTCCTTTTCCTCCTTCTCGTTTTCCAACTGTTTTATCGAGTCCTGGGAAAAGTAAGGTAAAGTAGAGGAATTTAATACACCCATATTCCTCCCAATATGAATATGATCATTATCTAAAACTATTCTTTGAGCAGAATGGGTATAAGAGTAGCAGTAGAAGATAAGGGAGACGTTATGAAGTTGCAGATGAGTGAAAGAAGCGTGGCTAACAGCGGGGATGAAGGGCTCTAAAGGACTGTAAGTACCCATTATATAACTTTTATATGACTTTGAGAATCATATGATGAATTGTTGGCTTTTTAACTAGATTTCTAAAAAGTTTTCTCGGTTTGTACTTAAATTTACAGTTATATAAACTTTGAAATTACGGTAGTCCGCACTCCACAAGTCCTAAATGCAAGTGTTCGAAATGAATAGACTAATAGATGTTGAAATAGATGTCGTATATCCTCATCAGATTCATGTAATAGCCAAAGGGCATATCCTAAACAAAACATGTGCATAGTGTTTAACTATAAGCTTATAAGCAAACAGCAGTGATGCTTTTAAAGTAATGGAGCAATTAATTCCCTTCCATTGTTTAGCTTTGTAATTTGATGGCAAACAAAGACCGTTATGTTACGTTAAGAAGAAAGGTAATTCCAAGAAATAAATATTTAGGTAACTTGGTACATACCCTTATGTTGTATATTTGTATACAAAATTCATTATCTATTCGGTTCACGGTTTGTCGTTTTGCGTTGCTTTGAGCCAATATAATGAATCTTATCAATACCAACATCAAATTTCAATGCAATTCGAATATGGACGGCAAATTATAATAATAACCTTTCCGTATCATCCTCAAGATATTAACCAATCATTGCGAGACAAGTTGAAAGTCAACTCGACCGCTGATTGGTTAATATCAGATCATGGTCCAGCTGGTGAGCTAATACCCCTCCAATAATAGCACACATATCATTGCCACGTTCACTTCATAGAAATCTCTCAAACTGTTCTGCAGTGATATCATGGCTTTCTAAAGCTATTACATACCACCAGCAGGGATTGCTAATTTTCTCTTTGAACTCCCAACAAATTTTGATTTGGAGAGCCGAAGTGATTGATAAGTTCATACCTGAAAGCAGGAAATATCCTTGACGAATGTCTTCATTTGCCGTTCTGCTATATCTCGTTTTTCGCACAGGTCACCCAGTTGAGAAGCTAGATCTCGGATGTTCTCTTCCTTTTGACTTATTTCTTCTTTTCTGAAGAAAATCCGCCTCATATTATTCTCGTTTTTATCTTTGATATTGATTTTGCACTAACTGCAAAGGATCTATTTCGAGTATTTGTGTCAATCTAAATTATCACAGATCAATCTTCCATGTTTAAATTAATACTGCAGCTCTACCAATTCATCCGAACTACTAAAAAAATCATATTTTCAAAGACAAAACTCCAAATAACATCTCACTTTTTCTCGATCTGTCCATCTAGGGACAGCTGCATCATCTCGTTGTGCTTAGCACTCTGTTCCATGTCGAGTTTAAGTCTGTGAAGACACTCGTTCCTGCTCCGTATGTCCTCTTCTATCTTCTCAAGTTGAGAGGACCTGTCTTTGATTCTAGTGTCTAGGTGCGCTAACTCCTCTTCCTTTCGCTGCGATGGAATATTAATTAATTAATGTTACGAGACAAATTTGTGGGTGACGAAATTTGCGGGATTGATTGATTTAAGAGAAAATTCCCATATTTTCGGGTCCCAGAATAATTGCTCCACGTAAATGTTTCTCGTATGGTATAACTGTAATTTAGGTACTGATACGCCCGCACGGGAAATAGGCGTCAGAAGTTGATGATTAATCGTGCGTAGGGTTAATACTTAAACTACAATTTACGATTAGAATTTAGATGGGCGTGAAAAAGACGCCATTTCATGATGATACCATTTTGAGTACCATTATTGATTTTTCTCTTCTTTTCCGAATCTTTGATTACAAACACGTAAGATGAAAACATGACGCGGTTTCATGATGAGGCTCACTACTTCAACGCAAGGTTTGACTGCACTTTCTTTTCACTTTTACAGAATACGTGTTAACTCTTAGAAACGTTTACGTCACATGTTAAATCAGATGTGGCCACAAATTCTTATCTCTAAATCTGCAATTTTCTAATTTTTTTTTCTGATGATAAAATACAAAGTTACGAAGTGAATGTTACGAAACAATCGTTATTGACGTGTTACCTAACCCAGAGCACTTATGTAACCACATGTTGCTCCACTATGTAACCAGTACAATTTACATGACCAGTTGATTTTTAGCTGAACTGAGAATTAAAATAAAATAACTTTTTTTCTCAGGAAATATGACTATAAGTACTCAAAAATCAGAAGTATACCATTTTACCAGGCGGTGTGCGGTTATTTGATATTTGATAACCCTATCATTAAAAGTGCTAAAATAACCAGTTAGCAACGTGGCAAAAGTATTTCATAATTGCAGTTTTTGCCTTTCTCAGTTTCGTTTAACGTATCTGACGTGTAATACTGTAATTCTTCGTAAGGAGAAAATCGAAGTAAAAATCAAAACTCGTGTTCCAAATGTCTGCAACCATATGAATAATGAATAGTAACTCACTAATCTGTCTACTTGTTTAGTTATTGAGTGCTTGTACTACTTACATCCTTGCCCTTCTGTAATGCAACAAATTTGGCACAAGTAAAAGTATTTTGGTTTCTGGGTATATTATGACCATGTGACTCAATATTTTCACTGCCAAGAATTCAAGGATTCCGGGTTTACAAAAAATTACATGACCTACTTGAGGGCGATGATAATAGTATAATATATGTGAAATAATTGCACGCAGTCACGCACATATTCCGGTGCACATGCATTGGCACCATTTCAAAAATGGCTATTGCGAAACTTATGAAAGAAAATTTCCGCCATTTTTAAAAGCGTATCTTTTAATATTACGGTTTAAAACTGACGCTGAGCTGTTGCGCCCATGAAATCCGTGCATAAACTACTATTTTTCTGATTTCCCATATCATTCGATCGTTGTTGGTGACAAATAATATTAGCGAGAAGGCATCGTATTACGCCAAATTCTTTTACAATTAAAATGCAATACGTACTATACAGAATATTGCAAAAACGTCATATTATCCCAAACATCTCAATACACTTCTGACCGTCATAAGTACTAATTCTAATGCTAGACTTACAATATTCGTGGACTTGGCAGTGTGCTCGAAGAGTGTTTTCTTGTGTTTCATCTCCTCCTCGAATGCCTGTCTGTCTTGTTTGAGCTGCTGTTGGGTCTGGGCAGCCTAGAAATGGGAGGGGGGTGAGAGAATGAAGAATCGACCGACCATACGAACCTTCCAAAACACACACCAAAACACACACACACAATACTCTGTATAGATATCTGTCCTCTACTATATAGATTATTAGTTATGCCAACATATCAGCCAAACCGCGACCGTTGCCTCTCAGACTATGAGGGGCCATGTCGTATGGCACAGCGCCTCCGTGGAAGCGCATTTTACCTACCTACGCGCCTCCGCGGAAGCGCATTTTACCTACCTACCTACCTACACCAAGTGCAGTAGCAATTAAATAATTTGATATGAAGGGGAAACATCATCTAGAGACGACACTATACACCGTGCACGAGAAATAGTCCGGTAGGATGACGTCATTATCATAGCGTAATGTAGTGAGTTGATGACGTTGAACCGCCTATTTCTCTTACGCGGAGTATAGAATTCCCGTCACCTACCTCTCTGACCATGTGCTCCCGCTGCAAGTTAAGTTCTGATATGGTCTTCTTGAGGTCGTGAGCATCAGCCTGCAGAGCGTCCAGTGCCCGTTTCTCAGCGGCCTGTGCCTCAGCAGCCGACCTGCGGGAATATTGTGATATTGTGTGAAAAGTTAACAGTGAAGGATAGAAACGTTTGTTTGTTTGAAAACTCACGGTGGGGCTGGCATGTGCCGAGAGAAAGAAAAAAAATAAAACACGCTGCTGATAGTCGCGATATAAGCGGACAAAACGTGTTAACTTATAGAGAGCTCTGCGTTTTATGATTGAAGGCGAGGTAGGACAGAGTGGAGGAGTCTTTATTTATTTTATATTTTTGAAGGTTTTACTTTCATTCCAACAGCCGTAGGCCAATGACAGCAATTGAAGGATCCAACTTCAAAGTAAAAAGCCATTGGTAGTAAATAAGGAAGTGTAATCCGTACTTCATTCGCCCGAGACTTCGCGGCAATGGGCAGCTTCTCCTTTATTAACCCTGCAGTTTCCTGTACGCCCGGCTGAGTGAACCGTGCGGCTACATAGGCTTGAAATACCAAGGTATCTACGTATTTTACATGCCAGAAAAATTCATGCGAGAAAAAATGGTATCTAGTCGGGCTCGTGATCGGAATCGAATTCCACGATCTTTCGAGATCACGAACCAGACAAGATACCATTAAATCAACTGACTCGGATTTTTATGGGATTTTTAGGCTAAAACTCACTGATATCTAGTTATTATCTTATCATTATTCGTCATTTTCTGTTTGCTCATAGCATAAAACGTTTTCATCCGGAAGTTTCTCCGAATTATAAAGTATTATGGAAGAGTTATTTTAGGATTGAGTTGCACAAAAGTTTTGATTGAGGAATCAATAATCATCATTACTTCATCAATCTATTTACCATCTTGATCAACCAAGTGAGGCACGTCCTGATGGCATGACGAATGAGTGGTAACTGGTGATCTATAATAGTATAATGACTATTTAATAGGTAATTAAATGATCATGATAGCCCTTGTGATGCTACAGTATACCATCAAATTGATATTTAAATCTAAAGCTGCTTCTAAACAAAGAACATTCGAGAGGCTGTCATTCAAAAGTCGAAAGCAAAAGTAAAGAGTCCATTTATCATTGGTTCAAGCTAGTGTGTCACATTCTTATTACTGACATGCCTTTATTAATAACTTAATAAGGGTTACTTTATTTCGTGATGCTATACTTGAGTGTGGGATGATTATTACTTCTGATTTTATTTTCTCATAATCTTTAAAATTAAACATGACTGAATGATGATCGACGTTCGTAAAGCCATTCAAACGTGGGTCGATTTGATTATTCAATCGGTGTCTATATACTAAGCGGTTACATGTCGAAGTGGTGACCGTATACCGCAACTTACATGGTCGAGGCGACAGCCGAGACTGTGTAAGTTGGATAATGGACGAGGCGTGCCGAGTTCATTATCATAGGTATACGGTCACAGCTGAATCATGGAACCGGATAGATCATAAATTGACCAGAAACAGCTGGGACCGACTTTCCTACAGCCAAACAACAGTATTTCTTCCCACTCGGGTCTGACGACCCTCGTACGGATTCAACGCTTAAGTAGATTTTTGAGTGCTCCTTTATAAAATCAAATTTCATTTTATGCTTTTTTGCACTGTGATTCAATGGAGACCGTATAACCAAACTTACACGGTCGCTAAAACAAGCTTGGGAGGGGTATAATGCAACTTACATGGTCGAGAAGAAGCCGACCCTGTAAGATGGATAATGGACGAGGCGTGCCGAGCTATCGAAGGGATATGGTTGTCTGCGTTTGAATTTTGAGTGTTGTGTTATGAAATCAGATTAAAATTAAAGCTATTTTGCACTTTGCTCTGTAATTACTAGGTGACCGCAGGTCACAACTTACATGGTCACAAAAACTGAAGCCAAGTTCAATTATCTAACAGAGGCATGGCAAAAACTTCATAATAAAGTTTCTGACTGCTCAGGCAGAAGTCGAGTCCTTAGCAGAACGTTAATCCTCGGGACCTCATCGGTAATCCTCGGGACCTCATCGGTAATCCTCGGTACCTAATCGGTAATCCTCGGTACCTTATCGGTAATCCTCGGTACCTTATCGGTAATCCTCGGTACCTAATCGGTAATCCTCGGTACCTAATCGGTTATCCTCGGTACCTAATCGGTAATCCTCGGTACCTAATCGGTAATCCTCGGTACTTCTCTGACGTAGGGAACTCGGTTGACTTTTGTTGATTTCATGAATACATGATGTACATTACTGAAACAATAAACATTCATATTCTGCTCCTTCGAAAACATTCAATCTTACTATTATAAGCGTTTATATTTTATATTAGCCAATTTTGAGGGTACTGTAGTACAATAATAAAAATATTGCACTCCTCACATTGAGACTAATAATCACTAAGAGCATGGCAAATGGTCGGTAATCCGGTACTCGGTAAAATTATTGCACTCGGTAATCCTCGGTACTCGTGCAATAATTTGGTACCTTCTTCCTCGGCCTGCTCCTCGTGCGACAATACAAATTAAACGATGTCGTCTTACGCCTCGTGCAATAATTTCTGCTCCTTTGAAAACATTCAATTTTTCTATTATAAGCGTTTATAGGTATATTCTAGAACAGCCTCATTCCATAACACACTTCATATGCTTAAGCAGGTGGTATGATGATCTATTCATCGAATTCTAGACCTTACTGATGCACTTATCTGCTGTAAACAGGGTCGCCTGTAACCAAAAAGCTGTGGAGGGTGACGAGTCACTTGATAATCACGTGATTATCACGTGGTTATCACGGATGATAGAGATGATGTTAATAGAGATGATGTTACTTTCCATAAACTATCATATAATCGGTGCTCTGTAGCATATTATGTCTCCCTTAGCGTTTTAGCCCTTGGCTGGCACCATGGTCCTCTGTTTATGAACATGGACTGCTGCCGAGGGGCGGTCAGAGGACTGCTGCCTTGCACTGGTATTCTACCTAAACTATAATGTCTTGCCGTGTCTTTGCCATCAATACAGCTCAAGACAATAAACACAATACCACACACTGGATTTGGATGCTTCCTCCGAAACAATCACGTGTGAATTATAATCTAACAAACGAACAGGATGCATTGCGTCTGTTGTTTGTATGTGTCACTGCAGTACAGGATGTAACACAGGATGTATTATGTCATGGAGGAATGGAGGATGATATTATATTATGTTCATTGTTACAGTATATTTATGCCCAAGCACCCTAATTTGGCACACAATACACAACTTCTCATGGAATATACGAACAGTTTGTTAATTATTTGATTTGTTAATTGTTTTATTGTTCCTGCTCCCTGGATAGAAGCCAAGGTTCCCAGAGGTCTAGGATCGTACTGTGAAACTTTGAGTTTCTGTGTGATTCTAAGAAAGCAGGGTTTCACCGAACGAATAAGTCACGCAGCACAGAAGGCAGATTTTTAGCAGAATTGAGTCTTGAGACGTTAAAGCTCGCAGCAGTTGATAGTGGATTAGGGATAGTTCAAACTTTCATACTTTTCAATTCCCATACAACTTCCATAGTGTAGGTAATCCATTATGTCACTTCATCAAATATTTGCGTAATTTTAGTACATACTACTATTATAAGTCATGTAGCAGTGTGATTCATTGAAAATGACGTAAGATGACGTAAAACTTCGTGATGTCATCGGCTCGTGATTGTGTCACATTTCCTGTGCTACTGTAATCATAGAATGAGCTCGTACAGACGCTGTTGTATCTTTAATCATTGGAATTTCTCTGGTTTTTAACTTTGTTTTCCAGCACAGGAGTAACCACGTGCCTTTTTCATTTTGTGCCCAGTCGTTGTCGTTTTGTTAAGCAATGTACATATTTTCAACATAATTTCGAGCTGTAATTCTAACATGATACATAGAGTCGTATATAAAACGTATCATACCGGCAGTATATAATATATTTCTCATTGAAATATATAGTGGCAAGGTAACCTGATCCTAGGAAGCTCTACAAAAACATGCCTCATAAGGACGCTCTCCTTTGTCAGTGAGTCCCTTTACAACAACTCATATAAGTGATACTGTACCTTCCGCTATACATGCACATGATACGAATATATATTGAAATCGATAACTTTTAATCTGACACTTTTATTTTCGATACTTTTGATGAAATCAGCGTCTGTTCGACGGTTGATAAGCCATTTTAGTTCATTACTTCATTCGAGTTGCAGCACTACTTTTGCTTTCGTGAAATATGATTTTCTGAATACATTTCGTAAGACGAAAGTCTAGCATTTTAAAGCACTTCTGACTTTGGTGGCGGCAATTATCTAATTAGAGCATGTATATAATCACTTTCCCCGAAAGCGAAAGTGTACACTATATAATGTCGGTTTCTACATATTCGCTTCATTTCGAACAGCTCAACTTTCAGTGCGGAGCTCTCTCTTGTGTTGCACACACACTTTTGTTAGCACAGTACAAGTTAGTATTCGTTGTTTTGATGTTTACCATGTTGCCGGCTTTAGGACAATGCTCCAGATCTCCTGGTGGAGGAGTTATCGTTGAGGGTCTTCCTTCCACTACATCCCAGTGCCATCCGAAACTTTTCCTTGCTAAAAAAGCCAGGAGCAACATGCTGGGACTCAACCTTGAACTGAAATCTGCGGTCTTTAAGTATGTTCTGAACTAGGATTGTGAATGTATTTTGCTTGAATACTTATTCTTGATTTCTAGAATAGAGTTCTGAGATTCTTAGAATATCATTTTATCAGATTATTTGTTGCACACCCCACGATTGATTACTATTATCAGCGGATCAGCCATCAGTACCTCTCCCCATTCTTTTAAGTTTCCAATTTTTGAGGCAAATTTTTACCAAATAACCTCTACTTCTTCTTCTTCTGAAGTTCTGATAATGGCTTTATTTCGATCATGTATTGGCATACAACGACCGTTATAGGCTCTAAGACATAGCTATCGCATTTGACTTGCTGAAAGCTGTAAGGACTTTTTGTGATTCTTGACGCAAAATATTCATTTTGCTACTACAAGGCTACAGTCATGAATCACGGTTTCTCTAAGCTGAATCGTAACACTTCCCACCTCTCCGGTGCTAGATTATGCTCGAGTTACTCCAAATATGAGATTTTGAGGGCCTGAGAGGTAAATGGTGCCAGCCAATAATAAATAATTGAAATATTAATGACTTCATAAACAAGTTTTCCTTATACGGTTATGTTTTCGTTCCATTATAGTATCGACAGTAGATTAGCTTTCCCAAAAGATCCTGAAATCATGTCTAGAACCAATCTTTCTTTAACCCTTTCTAATCCACCTTTCCTTAACCCCTTTCTAATCCATCTTTCTTTAACGCCTTTCTTACCTATCTTTCTTCAACACCTTTCTAACCCATCTTTAACCCATCTTTCTTTAACCCATAATTATCACCAGGTGCTGCTACGACACGGCTGCCCAATCAGACACTACACCCCTCAAATCTTCCCCTGACGAGGAACCCCTGGTTCCCACCTCCAGTACAAACAGAAAACGGAAAAACTCCGGTAGCAAACAACCCACCCCTCCGTCCTCCTCTTCCGCCATGAAGAGAGGTAGAGAAGAAGACGAATCTCCTCCTGCAACCAAGTGCCGGGATACTCAGCGGAATAAGAAGTTGGTGCACCTCCTCATTCCGAAGCTTCGTCGTGCTGAACCGTGTGAGGACGAGGACACGAGGCCGCTGATCGGGGACGACCTGCCCTCGCCAGGGAGTAAGCATCAAGAACTCCTAATTCAGAAGTGGTTGGCAGCTTGCCCAGAACCCCGGACTCTCAAGTCTCCGGATGAAGTGATCAGTGCTCCAGAGTACTCTGGCGGGTCTAAAGAACGCTTTGTCATGGTCCAAGTGTTCACTAAAGACAGTTTGGTGAAGAGTGACCTTATTACACTGCCACCAGGAAGGCCAAAGCTCGGAGATTGTCATCAGTCATCTGGGAGGGAAGCAACAGCCTCACAAGAAATCTGATAATTTCAAGTAAGTGACGGTTCTAGCATTCCTGGATGACGGATGTAACCCATACTATCATAGTGTGAATCTTGATAAATGATTGGTATTCTGGGTTACTCAACCTGGTTCGATTGTCCAAATATAATACGATATCAGAGTTGTTCTTCCACTGACATCATTTTACGACATCAAAAGCAAATGTTATGCTTATCATTATTAAATCATGACTGACACACCCGCACAGCATTCTCGGGTCAGTAACGAGATCCATCTTCAGGGTGTTTCAATTCCAAATCTTCCTGGAGAACCCAGCTTACTGCGAGCAGTTTATTCGGCAATTCGGCGATGGAATCAGGATGTTCTGCGATGAAAATCAGGTACAACCGGAAACTTGTTATTTACTTTATTTATGATTTCCGTTATCGTATAATGACGAAAGTGTTAAAACTGTAGAAGTATGGTGAGGAAGCTTGATAACTTCATTTCGTGAATTACGAGTCCAAATTTTGGGAATTGCTTTTCCTTCTGGAAACCCAGAATTTTCTATGGCCCATATGCTAGATCGCAATTCAAAAATGAGCGCTATTAGGTATCCGAAATCAAAACCAAATTATCATGTTCGCAGATTATTCCCGAAATATCAAAATTTCGCAAGGTGTTAAATTCTTCAATCATCACAGAGTTTGCAGCGCTGCAGAACAATTATCAAATTCCACCGAAAATTCGGGCTTATGTTTATCATGACACTTGTGTCTTGAATTAGGTAATTGGTTTATTTTGCTGTTGTTTTTTCGCCTTCCAGCCCGTAGATCAGCAATGAAGCAATAGGGGTGTGTCGGAACTCATCAAACACAAAAATTCATAGCAAATTCTAGACTTTGTTCGACTTTCAGCATTATCTAATAGTACTCATAACAGCGATTTGAGCAACGTAGTTATTACATCATGGATGAAATCAGTGTACTTGTGTAAATCTATGTTTGCAGATTGTAAAAACTTACAATATAATATATGGGCATTTTTCATCTAGAGAAAACTTAGAAAGTAGATACATGACCCGATTTAAAACACCTAGAACCACGTGATGAATACGTCACATAGTTCTATAAAATAAATTTTAAGACAGGTTTATGAAAACGTCAGAAAGTTCTATATTCTCTAACAGAGTATTAATTTTGCAGGTAATTCATCTCCAGAAAAGTACGGCCCTCCTCACATACTACGGAACCAACTCGTCTGATTGGGTGGAACTCAGGGACTCTACGTCCTGGAAACCTGTTTACAGGTTCCCTACCATCAAACCTTCCCACCAGGAACGTCAGAGGGCACAACTCCAAGTGACAATGCTGGCACCATGCCAAATCAAGGGAAGAATGTTGGCGCCATCCCGGGGAGAGACTTCAATCCACCAACTGCGTGCCCGGAAAACGTTGTCCGGATTTCCGTGGGATGCGAACCTAAATCCTATCAGATATACCAAACCCAATTCCATATCAAGCTTAGTTTCGTTATGAGATGAAGTGGGACTCAAGGCTGCGCGGCTCACGCACCGCCGCGCCACAATATTTCTTACTTATGTGAATTTGGACAGTATTTGAGAGGCTTTTGTATTTTCGGGCAAAATTATTTACAGGGCGAGACGAGAGATATAAACATGAATTAAGAACTTTGTTGAAGACCTTTGGATGACTGGAGCACTTCAACTTTGGTTTGATGAAAAACATTATTTGACCAGTTTTGCTTATTTGTTACAACCATTGAGCTAATTCAAAAGAGCAGAATTTACTTTTGGAACATTTTGTATCTTAATTTAATCAAGTCATTACGCCTTGATAAACTTATATTACATGGTTGTCTGCTTGAATTATTTTGAGTTTCAGATTTATAATCTTTATTTTGAATTAAGTTAAGGTGATGTTGAAACTTGAAAGTTTTTACATCAAAACCAAATAAATTATAACACAATGTTACGCCATTAAAATGATTTGTTGATAGCTTTTATAAGAAGCATTATAAGAGCATTACCTTGATTACTTATTGATAAACGTTTTTACTACATTTTCTCGGGCACTGCGAGAATGTTTAAAATACTCGTTTTAATGCACATAACGCTGATTTCAGAATGACGGCTGTTCAAGTTACCAAATACCTACAAATTTGGAAATTTGGAAAAATGCGCGCGCAAAATCGGTACGTACCGGGATAGGTATTTATCAGTATCTCACCTTTCTGACTGAGCGACTCTTTCGTTGATCTCCAACAACTCGTGATACCGTGTCCTCTTGTCATGTTCCACATCTTCTAGCTGAGTCTTGTACTGAGCCAACACCTGATACATCAATAATCAGCTAGTTCGATGTCAGTGATTTCCTAAACAGCCAATAATATTTATTACTAATCTGTGCGCGGCTTAGACCAAGACAATATACATGCGAGCACAAATCTATCCTTCACTCTATTAAAGTCGACGGATTTGAATTTTGCTGTATGAAGACGGGTTACGGTGGTAATTTTATTAGTCAAAATGCCACTAGTTGTGTATGATATCAAGCGACCAAGATTATCTCTCTAGCCCAAATCGATCAAAATTTGTGGTACTCTTTTGTCAGTCATATCATACGACGGAGCAATCGATAAAATTCAAATCCGCCTAGTCAAACCCCCACCACTCACATCGTTGATGTGGTTCCTCTCCGCTCTGATCCGCTCCATATCGATGAGTATGGTCGTGTGATCAGCTCTCAGCTTCTCCAGCCCCACCCTCTCACCCCGTGCCTCCGTGTGGATCTTATCCAGCGTGGCTTTCTCCACTCGGACCTTACGAGACATGTTACGAGGAACGAAATCGGGAATTTTACGAAAAATCCTATATTTTCGCACCCGATAAATTAAATGTCACTTCATCACCATGTTATACTAACACCTTTGAAAAGATCCCATATTATTTTGAACCCCCAGAATCTCAACCCCCAGAATTATTGTTCCACGTATAAATATTTCTCATGAGGTACCTCCCCTCGCAGTTTCTCCAACTGCTCTCGTTCACTCCTCGTGGTGTCTCGGAGTTTCTCCAAGTCCCCGTATTCGGAACGAGCTACTTTAGACTCGGCCAGCTCCTGTTTTACCTTGCGAAGCTCCATTTCCTGCACAAGTAGAGAGGCATGGATTTGATCAATTGAAGAAATTATATTCAATTTCTTGATACAGAGTGTGATACCTGAAATTGATGAAACATGTGGTCTATTTAACGTTAAAGTATCTGTAAAACTTTAAGATCTCGGTAAACTCCTACTAAGTCCGTCGTTTTTCCTTTTATATATCTCCTGAATTAAGTTAGTACTTAGATTTAATTTATCACACTCTCACAATTTGACTGGAGTTTCAAAGCCCCTGTCAATTACAATATTCCAGGTACCAGTTGGTAAGAGTTCCTCAACTCTGAGCTATTGACCCTGCATTGTTGTAGCCCTAAACAGATATATAACTAACTAAACAGCGACGCCGCGCACAAAAAAGGCGGTCCACTTCATCATAACACACAACATGGTGCTATGATAATGATATCATCTGGACCGCCTGTTTCTCATGTGGGCATGTGAGCACAGGGTTAACCCAGGTTTGTATCCTGTACCGAGGTACTGCAAGTACACAAAGTTCGATTAACCAGTACACACACAATGGCAATTATCTGAGGGAGGAGAAGGAGGAGTTTATGTTAGCCCACTACGGTAGAGTTCGGTCAAACTCAGGGCAAATTGGAGGGGAAATCGGGGAATCAAGTCAAGGAATGGTAATCAGGAAATTCATAAGGTTTTTGAAATACCTACCAACTTACCAAGGACTTCTGTTTGCAGTTTGGCACTGCTATAAATTTCGCTATTAATATGAAAAGCTAAATATCTAGCGATTGCATATTAAAAAGATTATTTACATTCGGTGTCGCAAAAAATAACAAATCTTATCAATAGGACTCCTGTTTAAAGCATTAAGCGGTCAGGAGGGTAAATCAGGAAACTGAAAAGTAAACAGTTACGAACGCTTTTTCATCTTCGCTGAAACAAAGTTTAGGGGTTAAATGCTCTAGTTTTATAAAATAAAGTTACACGAAAATTACCGCGCACTGTGTAAGAGAATTCCGCTGACTGAAAAAGTGGCAGTTGCACGAGGAGCATAATATCGGCTCGATCAAAATGTCAAAACAAATATCCAGAAAATACATGGAAAATATGCAGAAAATATATGTTGGGGATCATAAGTGAAATCATACTGACAGATAAATAGCGATTGTAACAGAGTATGATTGGGCATAATATCGTTTCATGAATGGATCGTTACATCACGGTGCTTGGTACAGACTTATCGAGGGGTAGGACGATACCTGTCTGCCAAAAGATTTCCGGTAATTTAAACTTTTTAAGTCTCAAAACATGCCTCCGAGCTCTTGTCGTTGCTAAACAAGGAACCGGGAGCACGGATCATGATCTGTCGGAACTTAATCTGCAGGAACATATTCAGAAGGATCTTGTGGAGGTTGGGAGGGAGGCAGTACAATGGCATAAATTCTTCGTTTTAAGTCATGATATTGACGTGTTTCTCAACTGCTTATAACTCTTTCGTTCATTCAGGGCTAAAATCTTTGGAGAAATTCTTCTACAGTGATTCAGATAAAATCATATCTATATGAAGGGCAACTTAAACCTTCTCGAGAAACCGTTAGCTTGGCTAAGCCAACAAAATCATTCATTTCACAAAAGCACAAACCACCTACCAGGCAAACCCATAACCCGATCTAGACTATAAATTTAAACTTAGGCTTCTAAGTTTAACCTAAGAGAGACACAATAATATTTAGAAAAAAGAAATAAACGACAATTGCAGATTGTGGAAGTTACGTTTTACATCGAATTATAGAGCTAATAAATTTGGGTGAGAGCTCTCGGCTATCTTACGATATAACGCTCACAGAGCATTATAGAAGATTGATAACATCTCTTTTTTAGAGCTGTGCAACCGCCTCGACTTCGTCTCGGAGACATCTGCACAGCTCTCAAAGTGAGAAAGCAACAGCATCAATTTATCGTGACTTACCAGTTCCATATCTGTTCTTTTGCAGTTGTTGCAATGTAGACACTGAGTTGAGTGCGCGTGGTCATCTGATCTGAGGGCAAATTTAATATTTTATTAGTCTTTTTTAGAATTATAATATGCTCGAAAAAGGATCTGATTGAGATACACGTTACTCCTCCTGAGTTCATTCATTCTGCCTGAAAATAGAAGCTGTAAGCAAGAATTTGCGTTGTCCATATCGTTTCTTTGCTTTGCAGACTGTAAACAAACAATTGAAAAGTTAAAAGATTGTCAACACTTTCTATTCTTGAACGAAAGTGAATTTAATTTTACATGTTGCTGATGAATTTAAAGACTAACATTGTTACTTTGTTAAAGCTTGTTAGGGCAAATACAGAAGATCAAAATGTGTGGGGCAGTACTCACAATCAGACCTTCAACTTTTTAAATTCGATATAATTTGCACTTTTGATTCTCGATCTACAGACGAGAGGGAGGAGGGATAAATCATCAGCACGCTGAATATGACGTGTACTTGGTAGGTCCGTGAGTACAGGGCACTTGACTCACTTCGCACATCACAAATACTGTGCTAGTTTTAGCGTGCAGCACGCAGTCTGTGCGCAACGCAAAGAATTTTCTAATTTTAGAATTTTAGAACTTTGGAATGCAATCAAAATTTGGATTGTTCACAAGACTATGAGAGTTGTTATTGGTAGATTGACAATTCGTGATTCGAAGTTGATGGGGGTTGGGGGTTTCCTGACTTTCTATCAAAATGATGAGAACATATAAAACTGAAATGAGAAAGTCAAAACAAAGAATCTCCTTGCTTTTGTCAGAACTATTAAGTCATTCTTATTGTTCCTGAGTATAACAAAAGTATTAATATTCAAGAAAGAATCATAGAGTGCAAGCAGACGTTTGCTTTTGTTTGCTTTCTTTCTTTCGTCCTTGCATATTATCATACTGCAGTTACAAAACATAATACTGTTATAAAATTTCTGTTGGTACTAAAATGGTAAGATTATTTTACTGGACTCGAACTCTCTAAAGTTCTAACTCACAACGGATGCAACATGCAATGTATTGTCTAAGCATGCGACATCCTGGTTTGCTTCAGGCTCTCAAAGCTTGACAAAACTTGCAGTCAACGATTCTTATTTAAAACTTTGAGTGAAAATATCTAAATTGATTGAAATCTCAGAATACTCACTTCTCAGATTTGTTCTGGTCTGCGGCATATTTCAGGAATACTGAAAATAGATTTAATTTCATTTCCCGTAACCTATTTCTATTGTTTTCAAACTTAGTAATACAGCCAAACATCCAAAAGAGCCGACCAAAAATAATTGTTTGTTTTCCAAATCTCGGATGAATTTTCTGAGATATTTGATTGTAAAATCTGACTTCCCTGTTTCCCATTTCCCAACCTGTAGCTCGAGAAGTGTCTTCTGGATGTCCCTGATTTCTGCAGAGGTCTGGGTGTCTGCCCCAGCAGCTGCCGGTGGCTGGATGATGACATCACGGTGCTTGTCACGTGATGACGTCATCACAGCGTCACGCAGCACCTCCTGTAGGTTGTGCAGACTGCGGTTGTGGTCACGGAGTGTCTCTCCTAGACCGTCTATCTCTGAAAAAGGTAAGTTGTTTCAGACGGTGACTTGAAAAGTGGCAGAACTTTGCCGATTAAGAATTTGCTGGCTGAGTAGACACTTGAAAAGTCCTCAAGAGGTTGAAGTTCGGCAAGTCGCCAAATGAGCCGTCTGTGACTGAGTGACTTAGTGGCAAAGTGAGTAGGTGGCTGAGTGGGAACACTGAATAGTAGGGAATGTAATACGGGGGGGATGATAAGGAAGAAGAGGAACTCAGGTTGCCTGGGTTCGAAAAACAAACTCTGACGACGACATACTTGTTCGAATGACTCGCTGGTCTTTACGAGCTGATGCCATTCTCTATGGAAATGAAATAAATCGTTTTAAATTCATTCAAAAATGTAGTAGATGGTCGGGAATATAAAAAACAATTAACAATATTCAAAGTATATTATAGTCAGTACTCGAAGAATACGAACGAACGGTATGACAAAGCTCATAGAAGCTCACAGAAACCATTATTATGAAGGGCATTGTTAAGGGCATTCCAGGTGGAAAGGAGAAAGGGGGATAAGTAGATAATTTGAGTAGTTCCGTCAAATGAAAGGGAAAGTAGACAATTAGACAGTACAACAAAGAAATGCACAAAAGAAGATCAATGGACAAAACGTAGAGAAGGAACTATTAAACGGTAGTAAAGAAATTTGTAAACTCAGCAAGGCAGAACTGTGGAAGGAGAAAAATTTAAATTTCAAATGAGTTATGAGCTATCGGCAGAAATTGTAACAAAGCAACAAAAATCATCGATTGAATGATAAGATGTGACAAAATAATATGCACACCAATATCAAAGCAATGAACCAACTGCAGCTAGCTACTTGAAAAGGAGCGAGTGGACTGTAAAATGACCAGTGATTAAGTCTTTAGAACTTGACAACCATACACCTACAGTCTACACCAGAAGTACAAATACTCTAATACCTTCATAAAATATGCAATACAACAACTACTAAACTCGTAACGGTAACTCATTCATAGTTCTGGGGCCGGCTGAATAACACTGCATTATGCCTCATGTAAGAAGAATACACGTTTTAGGATGACGTCATAATCACGATTTAACGTGGCTCATTAACACCGTTGAGCCGCCTAAAGGAAGAGCCAGTAAGAGGGAGCGTGGTGTGTCACCATGGCAACGCTCCACAATCTAATTACCCTCATCATGCAGCCAAGTGGCAAATATTAGGGCGGCAAATTCAACAGGGGAGATTGTACTCGAATCCTGATCATCGGAGATTCCAGCGTGCTAGGAATCATTACATAATGTAGAGGATAATTGTGTATGTGCGAGTACAAGAGTTTCAAATTAAATCCTATCAGAGACAATGTTTAGAGCTTCAGAGATCATGCGAGCAAGGAATGGGAAGAGAGTTGAGAGAAAAGAACAGAATGAAGGATTGAAGGAAAATCACTGTACCGTCTTCCTTGATCTTAAATTGAATTAAATCAATTAAGCAATTAGAACTTAGAAATATGAGTGTCGTGTGAATCTTAATAAAGGTGTAATGATAACCAACATAGGTAATATTTAAAACCTACATCATTTGAGATGTGATCAAATGTAAGCATTACGTTAGTCCCTAGACAATTCATAAGTTTGTCCGCCTTGTCTTTCCCAAATTAACATGTTAGTCTGTCGAGCATCTACTCCTCTCAAATTAGCATTGATACGTATTTCCCTCCTTATCAAGTCCAACTGCAAACTTTCGAGATCCATTCCCTGTTCCTAAAACCCCACTATTTACTTACTCATTTCTTCAACAAAACTCCACTATTTATAATCACATGATTTTCGAAAGCTCCTGATTTTAAACTTTATCGTATCATTGAACGTTTTAACTTCCTCCCCAAGTTCCACTATAGACTTACTCATTTCTGTGAGAGCGGTCTCCTGGTCGATGTCTCTGCTCTGCATCATGTCCCGCATGTGATCCACTTCCCTCTCTGCTGATAACAAGCTGGACTTCAGATAGGATATCAGCTCCTCGTGACCACACGATGACTGGAGGAGATAGTTGGGTGAGAGAAATATGGTGGCAAGTAGTATTGTAATATTGAACGGCGCGCTCAGAAAAAAAAACGACAGAAAACCAAAAAGGGAGCGATTTTTAAGGTGCCTTTAAAGCTTTAAGGCGCAGTGCATTTAGGGAGTGGCGTTTAGGGCGCATTGACCATTTGCTCAATGTACGAAAATGAATGTACCTACAGTTTGTGAATTGTGGATAGCCTTGGAAATATTTGAATCAAGTTCATACTACCCACCAAGCTGTTTGTTCTGGTGAGAGCCTCGTCTAGTCTCCTCTGTACGCTGTCTAACATGTTGGCATTGGTTTGCGTGGCTGCCTCACGAATACCTAGTCTCAGAGATGCCACTTCATCTGGAGTTATAGTGACATGATAAGAACTAAATCAACTTGCGGTGTGATTAAAAAAGTAAAAAGGGAAGTGTTGAATTTGTAGATTTAGCAAAGGGTATTGCAATAAACATTGTGAGCGAAATGACAGCTTAATTGAGTATACTCACCCATGAGTTTATCTATTTTCCTTCGTTCTTTTTCAGCCAGTCTCTTCTGATTTTCTGAATCTTCTCTTTCTCTTGCAGACTTTTCTGAAACAAAAAGTTTAAACAGCGAACAGTTAAATCATCTAAGACAACAACAATTTTGACAGATGTTACTCATTCCTTATCTTGAAGTTAGAGATTCTGAAAGTTTTACCAACCAAATTTGTTCAGCATTTCATCTGCCAGAGTGTGAACGTTGGTGCTTGTTGCTTGGTCCTTCCTCTTGTCTACAATCAGTATGTCAGCTGCGTCACAGGGCTCCGCCTGAGACACAATCAAAAGGTTAACTCTGGCATTAAGATGATGATCATAGATTTCATATTTGATCAGTCCTGATCATCCAACGTTCAAACTTTTATTCCTCCTACTTAATTAAACCCACACTAGAGACAAGATCCTAGATTCGATGGAAATAAAATCATCATTTCATTGAACATCCAAACAGAACCTCTATGATTCCGCATATTTTTGAATCATTTCCCCCAAACCCCTTAACCCCCCCATATTACTGTCGTACCTGCTCGTCAGTGATAACAACCCGTTTCCTCCTGTGTCTCGTAACATACTCAGGAGTAGCTGATGTTGTCCCAATGTGGATGTCTTTGTCAACTGTCTGCGCTCTCCTTGACACCAGATGAATGATGTCCGGATCATCTGGCGACTCGTGGATATACCTAGTGTTGAAGACATCAGTATTTGTTGTAGCTGACTACGGTTGCTTAAGCCCCATTCAACCCCAAAACTCCCCTTCCCAAAAATAAAACCCTTAAAACCCCCTCTAAAAATAAACCCTAAAAATAAACTGGGGTTGCCCTACTCCTGTTGTAGCTGACATAACAACCTGTACTCTGATGTTAGAACCAATAAGCCCGTGCATTTGTTCCTGGAGGTCTGACTGGCAGCAACCGTGAAAAAGTAACATTCGAGCAAGCACCGACTACATCTCCGTCATAGCTCCGTCAAAAGTAAATTTCCGAAGAAGAAAAAGAAAAAAGTAGATTTCCGAAGAAGCGACGGTTCTCCACAAAAATCAGAGAAACAAACGAAACCTCAGATCTATATCATTATACTGAGACTCCAAGGTCTGCACAAAAGTAATTTTATAAAACCTGAACATACACCAATTATTGGCGTATTATACCGATATATTGGATGTCAAACAGTTCATTGTTCTGTCACAAGTAGATAATATCCAATAAAAACTGAAAAGCACTTATCTACCTGCGATTACGGCAGATTACTGTATTCTAATGACCAATTATATAAAGTTTTCCAAATATATCCGTATCTGAAGGTTTATACCAAGACTCAGGAGATGAAAAAGAGATAAAAAGTAGCCAATAGATTGCAGCTGATTTGCTGCGACAACCGGAGGGTCTGGACAAAGAACACATGGTGTTGATATATGCAAGTCCGGGTCTTAGGCAGCTAGAAAAGAGATCAGTCGTTCACAGAAAACCAAGTTAATAACTGCGTGTACGCGTTATTTCAAAAACAGATAAACGGTCCAGTGACCATGCCAATAGTACTGAGTACTGATAGGAGTACACCAGTATGTCAGTATATATTGTAATCCCTCGGTCAGTCCCCCAGCGAAGGAGCGTAGTAGATCAGAGTCCCAAGCAGCAGAGTTCTATTGCACAGAAGCACTAGTGGGAGATAGTGGATGAGGTTCAAATATGAATTTATTTATTTCTTTGTATACTCACACTCGACTCGGTGACCTCCCAGACCCAGCACTCCTCAGGTATCTCTCATTGATCACCGTATCGTCACACCGTGGACCCTGAAAACGAATCAATTACTCTACTGAGATATATATGATTCGTTTTACATTATTCAGAGTCTTCATAAACATGGAGAGAATCTAGCCAAAAATCAAAAAAATGTCGACTGAAATTATTCATGACTGATACGAGAGAGTTGTTCAATATTCACCAAGATCCTTAGAAAATCATGTGAAACTATCATCTTCAGTGCTGATCAAGGTACCTGATCAGGCACGTTGACGTTGATGACGGGGGGAGGGGAGGGAGATCTGTGGGTCCTTTCCTTGATCAGATCCTCCAACAACTTTATCAGATCCTGCGAGTACTACGTGTTTCTGTTAATGTTTCCAATCACTTCATCAGGTGAAGAGTACTTTACGTGTTTCTGTTAATGTGACATTTCAAATCACTTCATCAGGTAAGGTTTACTTCAGAAGCACGAAATAGAATGTTCTATAGCTCAGAATAGGAAACATATGATATGATGATAGTCAATGAAAATTCAATCATTCAAATCATGAGGATACTTCATTTCTTCAATATTCATCGTCAATAAACCAAGAAGTCAACATTGATCTTACGCTCATAATCGGTCGTGGAATCCACTCATAATCGACAAGTTACTTCAAAAGTATACAAACACAAATCATAGGCACCAACATCAAACAAATTTAACTTCCATAGTCAGGACTGAGGAGCATGATTCATTCGGAACAAAATGCCCTATTTTGATGTATATACATTATAACTGATATACACACTCAGTGGTAAATTTGTCGTCATGAACACGGAGTATAATTGATGCTTGACACGAGTACCTGGGGATCTGATGGGTACTCTCTTTTCTTGTCCCTCTCCTCGAGTAGTAACTGAGGATGAAGTGGTGTTAGAGTAGAGTGGTGTCAGGGAGAAGTGGTGTCAGAGTGGAGTGGTGTCAGGGAGAAGTGGTGTCAGAGTGGAGTGGTGTCAGAGTGGAGTGGTGTCAGAGTGGAGTGGTGTCAGGGAGAAGTGGTGTCAACAAGAAGATGTGTCAAGGGGAATTGGTGTCAGGATGAAGTGGTGTCAGAGTGGAGTGGTGTCAGGGAGAAGTGGTGTCAGGGAGAAGTGGTGTCAACAAGAAGATGTGTCAAGGGGAATTGGTGTCAGGATGAAGTGGTGTCAGGGAAAAGTGCTGTCAGAGTGAAGTGGTGTCTAGGTAAAGTGATGTCAGGGTGGAGTGGTGTCAGAGTGAAGTGGTGTCAAGATGGAATGGTGTCAGGGTGGAGTGGTATCAGGGAGAAGTGGTGTCATGGGGGTGTGGTGTTAGGGTGAAGTGGTGTCAGGGCGGAGTGTCGTCAAGTTTGAAGTGGTGTCAGAATGGAGCTGAGTGATCATGATGTCAGGATGAAGTGGTGTCAGGATTAAGTGGTGTCTGGGTGTCAGGTTAGACCTGTGTCAGAGAATTAAGTGGTATCAAATGACCTTTCGCTCGTCTTGGACCCAATCCCTGACATGAAACCACCTGCGTTAACCGGTGCTAATACCTCAATGTAATTCAATGTGGTAGACCAACAAAACCATATATTACTTCATGACAACCACTATCATGTATCTTTGTACATAACATATGTAATGCTATATTACAGATTACAGTAAGTACGAGAACCAATGTTATTCTGGTATTACCGACTTCGCACCTCCTTCTTCTTCTACTGTGCTGACAGCTAGTAAAAGCTGCAAATTATCAGCATGTTGCCATGGTTACCATGTGTATAGTATTAGCTACAACGCTATGAAGAACGTGTGGTGTTGTTTATATGAATCAATAATATTATTGAAGTTTGAAGTATGAAGTACTGTCGCTAATATACTCAAATACGTTAATTAATAATAATAATAATTTAAACTTTTATATTATAGTGGCACATCAACTTAATCTATTGCACAGCTGTGCCACGAAAACAGATTCAACAAAAAGCTATGACAGTGCTTTATCAAATGACATTATATACAAATAATTTAAAAATAAAGCTAAAACAAGATTCATGCTGGTGTTTAAGCACTGTCAGAAATTCAAAGCTCAAGTACTTAAATAGTTAAAAACAATTGATAATTATAATAAGTTAAAAATTAAATAATTAATTAGTGCACACTGCTAGTAATCGCGAAGTACGAACTGTCAACTTACAATTTGTCAACATGTCGTGGCAATGGCATGATTTCTAGAAGCATCTGGCATACGAATTTACTGGGGTTCGGGGCGTCCCCCTCAACCCCCTCCCCCAAATGATACCCCATATGGGTTGCGTTACCCCCTCCCTTAATAGCGATATGTACCTTGATAATGGGTAGTAAGTCTGCACTCTGGGGTAGGGGCGACTGCATGGGGGTTTAGGTTACTTTGACAATGTACCTTGATAATGGGCAGTAAGTCTGCACTCTGGGGTAGGGGTGACTGCATGGGGGTTTAGGATACTTTGGCAATGTACCTTGATAATGGGCAGTAAGTCTGCACTCTGGGGTAGGGGCGACTGCATGGGGGTTTTAGGAAGTCTATCCTCCAGGAACCGCAGTATCCGCCTCGCTACCTCGTCAGGATCTAACCGGTCTCTCCGGGACTCGTTCAGGATGTCCCGCAACTCAGCGTTCTCGTCCTGCGGGTATATTTATTGACTGCTCCGTCGAAGACCCCTTTTTGCCCCCTTTTTACCACCTTTTCACCTTCTTTTGCCTCCTTTGTGCCCCGTGCATCCCCCTTTAATTAATAAAGGATGATTAGTTAATTAGATTGATTGTATGAAATGTAGTTATAGTAAATTTTGATGATATATGAACTATATGCTTATATGGGATAGAATTCAAATTCTATCTTCAGATAGTGCTAATGATAAATTCGAGAACATGATTGATTTGATTCAACGTTTGAACGTTGAAGATTATTTTCGGTATAGCTTACATTTCATCAAATTATGTAATATTCAGCTATGTCAGTGAAATTTGAAGCCTAACTAAAAGCTGATTAAATTTCTTTGTAACGGTTTGGACGCTAAACGACATTTGGAAGGATGGGAACTCCAACAATAACAATACCTGCAAGTCCGCGACTTTGTCCCTGCTCCTCTTCAGAGCCTCCCTAGTAGCGAGGTAGGGAGGGGAGTGTATAGACCTCTCCCTCACCAGCCGAGCATTCTCTGCCTGGACCTCCTCCAACTCATCTAGAGTTTCCTGGAGAATCTCATTCTCTGGATGGGTGCTGCACTCCAACAACTGGACTGCTTCATCCTGAGAGGGAGAAAGTGGTGAGCGGGGGAATTGGAAAAGGGATTTAGGGAATGGGGAGTTGGTATGTGGGAGTGGGGCTAGGAATGTACGTCCCAAAGTTGTCTTTAATAGATGAATCTAACAGGACTTGGCATAGAGAGATCTACGAAACATTTCAGCTCCCAGGGACGCACCTTGAGCTTTCTGTTTTCGTCTTTGAGCATATCGACCAGGTCCCTTGTCTTATCTAGCTCCTCATGAAGTGCTTCAGTCTCTGTCTCCTTGTCAGCAAACATCTGTAGAATACGTGGAAGTTTTGGGAGAGCAATTGAAGGGAGCTGCGGAGCAGTAGTTACACGAGACGGATAACCAACTCATTATCTTTTCTTTCAAATTTGAAAAACGCTTCAAGGAAATGACAATATACTCATCCACGTGCATTACCTTCTGCACGACAGTAACGTCCCTCCTGAGTTTATCCTCGTCCCTCTTCACAGCATCCAGCTCCTCCTCCAAGCCCTCTCTCTCCTCCACTGCCTCCTCTAACTGCTGCTCCAGAGCGTTCAGCTTACCCACCAGCTTCTCATGTTCCTCCCTTAACTTGGGGTCCTCGGAGGACCTGGTAAAGTGTTTTTTTCTTCAATCTATAACTGATTTAAGCAGATTTTATATTATGTACCAATTCGATGTTCAGGTACCATGTTTGGGGAATTATTCAAGGACATTGCAAGTTCCATGTCAAAGGGATTTCAAAGTATGTATCGATATAGGATCGAACAAGAACCAAATTGTTATATCATGATAATATGTACGGTGGTTGACCAATCGTTTTCAATCTTCCTACCGAGTAGGTAATCTCTTCTGCAACTCTCTTTGCTTTTCCTGGAATTCTCTCTTAGCATCTTCATAAGCTCGTCTTTCCTTGTCAAGATCCTCCTCCTTCTTCTTCAATCTAGCTTGCATGTGTTCCTGACAGGTAATTTTTGTATTCATGACACAAATGATGGAATCAATGACTCCTTTGAACTGAAATAGACTAAATAGATTGAAATTTTCGCTATTGATTTTTACCCTCAACCTCATTTCATTCCAAAGAAAGAGCTCACCCGCTCCAAGCCCTTGGGTTTTGCCACAGCCAGCTGATGTCTCAGATCGTTGACTTCCTCTGCTTTTCGTTGCAGAGAGCCGTGGAGATCGTCCACCTGACGGTTTTTGCTTTTAATATATTTTACGATGAATCAATGTCAATGAAGGATTGAGATAAAAGTTGATAAATTGATAAAAGTTGATAATATTCCCTCTATTGATCCAGAGTTTCCTCCATCTTACCTCAATTTGAGCATCTCGAAGTCTGCCTTCTACACCTCTCAAGGTGTCTAACTCTTTGTTCTTCAGTCCCAGCTCTGTCTCAAGTTGCTCTCTCAGCCGGGCTTCTTCTAAAAGCTGTGAGACGGAATGTCAAACTCTACAGATTAATCATGGGGCGATTCATCAATGTAATGTAAAGGATAAACGATGAAATATCATTTCAAATTAGATAGGTTAACAAGTATTCGTGACCATATTTATTGATTTACCTTATTTTCGATGTCATCAAGTCTCCCTCTGATGTCGCCAATTTCTATTTCCTTTTCCTCAAGTTCTTTTTCGTTTTCAGCTAGCTGTCTCTCAACTGCGACGGTAAATTTGGGAAATTCATTAAATGCACATGAAAATATTTTATTTTGAGACGGGTTGAAATCTTGCTGCACCAGGAAATGTAAAATGACTGAAAATTTGAAATTTCACTACTGAATAAATCCCAATAAAACGTTGATCTTCCATTCATAGTACATATCAATAGAAGGTCGTCCAAACATCAGCGTGAGGTGTGTAAGTATGTAAGCATTTACTAACTGTTTCTCTTCTCCCGCTCATTATCGAGAATCTTCTGTTCTAGCAGCTGTATCTTGCTGTCGTCCCCTATCTGCTCACTGTAGTCAAAGTCTCTGTAATGCTCCTCTTGGTGGGTTAGTCCTGAGAGAGAAATTTGTTATAAACAGTAAGAAAATCAAGGTAGGGATGAATGAATCTTAGTGACTTAGTGACATAGGTATAATGATTTGCAAAATGTTAGTTTGTCTAGAAACAATAAATAAAGAAATAATCAAAAATACAATATACAGACTCACCTGGCGGTATGATACCATATTGAACAGGATACAAAGGAGCTTTGCTGACATAACCACTTTCTTCGACATGATCCTTCACGTCCTGAAAATTTATTTATGTTGAATATGGTCGCAAATAATCATTTGACTTCAGTCTTCAGTCTAATAACAAACTTAGCTAGAATACCAGTCTTCTCCATCAAACTTGTTGCGGATTCATTGAAATATACCTTATTAAGAAATAAGTACTCACAGTGTCATGAGCAAAGGGAGGAGGGCCAATGTCCTTGAACCTAGCATCCACCTTGTACATTGACAGTTCCTGCTCTAAAGCATAGTGTTTGTAGCAAGCAGCAGTCAACTCAGTAGTTCTTGCTTCTAACTGATCATGGAAAATTATCACATCATCACAACAGAGTTAATTGATATAATTTGTGTTTTATGAATAGCGCTAAATTCAAATATCATTTTCATCACTTTAAACTTACATGTCATATTAATAACAGACTAAATTACCAGTTTTTTAGTGTTAGTCAGTTCCTCTTCAAGTTCAGCTATCTTGAGCATACTTGAGTTCCCTGATCTCCTTAACTTATCCTCCACACTTTTCTTGTCTTCCAGAGCCCTGATAACTTCTTCCCTTTCCCTGGACACTGCATCTATCATCCGAGACTTGTTCAGAATCTCATCCTGCATAGCATTCACCTCATCTACAGGGGGTAGAAAAGTGGCTCAAGACATTCTTTTTTGGCTATAACCAAAGCATAAACTTGATGAAAATAGACTATGAACTGACAATAAGTTACAGAATATAATAATAAAAGACTTAAGAGGCTTGTCATTCAAATCGTTTAGTTTATGAACATCTAAGATTGAATTAAGCACTTATCCATGACATACCTTGTTGATATCTCTTATCAGCTGATGCTCTCATAGCTGCACTCACAGGAGAACCATCAAGGAGCTCCAAACCTCGAAGGTAAAAGACAGCAGTATCTGTTGCATGTGGTGCAACATCTACCACAGGGTTGTGGTGGAAACTGAAATCAACTAGATTTCCAAGTAATCTCATGTCACGGATCTGTTTGATCTGAAAATATGACTGTTTTGATCCCTTTAATAAATTTCACTTGTTTGATTGGTTATTGAAGATAATCAGTTATTAGATAATCAGTACCATGGAAATCTAAGGCATGGTACTTACCTCTGCAATTTTATTGTGTGAAACATCAAGCTTCTTTATCCTTTGTAAATGCTTGAAAATTTTATGAGGTAATACTGTGATCTCATTATGACTTAGATCCAAAACTTCAAGATTCTGAAAATAGTTCTGGTCACCAATTGACAAATGATTTAAGATTTTATCACAATTTGCTAGATGATAGTAGGTATTTAAGACTCCATTGGTTCAATAAAAATATGATAATATTTCAGGGGCCTTGATGTAGATTTCAATTTCATTTTGCCACAATATTTTAATATTGAGTAATTTCATCATTCTATTGCATGTTGATAGACTGGATATTCAAAATTCATCCTATACTCACAACAAGAGATGATATGTTTTCAATTTTCTCAATCAAGTTGAAGCTCAGATTGAGAACAGAGAGCTTTTTGAGGTGGTCAATGTTCTCAATTTTCTCTATTATATTATGACTCAGACTTAAGTCTTCCAATTCAGTCACATGATCAAGGTTTTCAATTCTCTGAAATGTTTAGACAAATTATGGGGTAGCCTTTAATAACATGCAGATTGGTTTTTGAAGAAAGTTTTCTTGATGATTTGAATAGTTATAAGGCAAAGTGCAAATTATCAGGAAATAAGATGTTTCTAAGTGACTCAAATTAGGTAAATAAGTACCTATTTAGTATTAATGTCTGCAAATTAGACTTCAGCCTTACCCCTTCGATTATAGGACTTGAAAATACATACCTTGATCTTTTTAATGTATGTTCCCTTTGATGATAGAGTTAGATTTAGTTTCTTTATTGCCCACATTTCATCTTGTTGTGCAACCTTTTTGATGAGTCTTTCAGTAATGTATTGAACTGTCATCGACATATTTGCATTCTTATTACTTGTGTCTGCTACACTTGTGTTTGCTGAACTTGTGTCAGCTGATAAACATTATAAATGGGTTAGTGAATAAAGATATAATTGCATGATGCATCATGTTACATCCGCCTAAAATGATTCTATGCTTCCCCATTGATGGTCTATCTATGTCATTGATCATTGATGCAGTGAAACAAAATTTTATATATCAATACATGACAATATGTTCCACTGTGTTCAACTTTTATAATATCGTAATTTATCATTACTAAACATACCCATGGTACTGTTAAGAAGAGGTACTGGTGTTAAATCACTAAATCCATTATCAAGTACATCCTGATCTTCTGACATACTAATGAAAATTATTATGTGGTTATAATCAAGGCTTTAGTATCCATTTGGATAAACATATGGAGCAGTTATGTTGGCTTGAATCTTTGGGGGAGTTTCAGTGTCCCAATTGTCCCAATTGTCCCTGTCCCAATTTACTTTTTTTGAGTTTGGGACTGGTTTTTGGGACAATTGGGACAACTGGGACATTTGGGACAAACAAAAAAGTGAAAAAATCGGCCATTTATCATTTTTTACATTTATCCAAGTTTTTCTATCATTTAAATGAAAGTGATATTCACACTACAGTAGAAAGTACATATTAAGGTTGTGTTAGTTTGCAGTGGTCAAGTGTTCCCACTTCCCTATCCAAAAAGTATGATACGATAAAGACAGTGGCAGTTGCAACGCAGCAAGTGCTACTATGCAACAGGGTTTGAGACAAAAAACACTAAACTACTGCTCAAAAAACCATCATTTGAGCCCCATTTGACTCTTTCACTTTTGTCCCAATTGTCCCAAATGTCCCATTTGTCCCAATTGTCCCATTTGTCCCAGACCGCATTCACTTTTTTGAGTCCCATTTGTTCCGTTTTCCCTGTCCCATTTGTCCCAATTGTCCCATTTGTCCCAAATGTCCCAATTGTCCCAGTCCAAATTCACTTTTTTGAGTTCCATTTGTTCCATTTTCTCTGTCCCATTTGTCCCAATTGTCCCATTTGTCCCAAATGTCCCATTTGTCCCAATTGTCCCTGTCCCAATCCACTTTTTCTTGAGTTTGGGACAATTGGGACAGTGACACCCCCCCCCCCCCATCTTTACGGTTACTTTGGATGAAAATAAGCAGTATCATTATATACACATCATGGGATCAGAAGACAAAGTTTTGATTTTTAAAAGCTATGCTAGCATCTCTATAGAATAAATAATGCAGACCCATAAGTCCTGGGGGGACAGAGGGACGTGTCCCCTAAGTTTTCTGGTAAATTGCTGAAATAATGCTCAAAATTCAATAAAAAATCTAAATTTTCAAAAAGAATTCATCTGTAGCAGTAAAATCTACCACATTATGGCAGTAAAGTCTGCCACATTATGGTTTAAAATTTCCATGTCCCCATCAGTTTTTCTTTTTGATTTACACATCTTAAAGAATGATTTCTTGGAGACATTAATCTGCAAGACTTTTCTTCTACTTTACTTTACAGAATCCCATTAGGTATTACAATTTGCTGGGCATGAGCAAAATCCAAGTGAATCACACCAGCGGATTAAGTTAGCATCCCCCTAGCTCCGATGATATGCAAGTATTACACTGTGGTCGAGTGAAACACAAAGAGTCAAGTCAGTCCACACCGCAAAAATCTACTAGTTTCGACAGGTTACATTATCTGAATAATATGAAACCTATCGTCATCAGGATCTCCTTGGACATAGACTTCCTGAAGGAAAACTAACCTCACCAAACCTGAAATTACCCTTCCTTAGAAAAAAGACATTCAGACATTTGAATGTCTCATCCAATGCCTTATCTATAGAGGTGTATGGGTATACTACAAGCATAACAAAATACTGAATGTTTCACCAAAAAGTTTGCAATCAAAACAAGAAAAATTTAGGCAAAAAAACTAGTCTGAAGCGGACAGGGGATTAGGGGAATTTTGCAATCATTCATTCAAGATTGCTAATGCAACAATCAATGAAGGTAACTCTAACCAGCGCACTCTTTTGGGCCGTCATTCGGTCCGTCTAGCGTCAGTCAGTTATTTGGGCACATTCTCAAATGTTCCCTTAACCAAGGGCTTTGCTTGTCGCGCCGCGCACTTTGTTCGCGAAACCAGGGTCCTGGTTAGGGCAACACCAAATGCTTACTTGCTGTCCTGCCTCGCACGGCCATTGCTCTAACTAGATTCCTAGTTTTAGGCGCACGCGCGCCGCACCTTGCTCCAACAACGCGACACCCCTGGTTAGGGTTTGCTAAACACGTATATCCCTGTGTGGCTCGCGCGGCGCGCTTCCCGTAGGGAAGCGCGCGGCGCGTACACACACCTATGCGGGCTTAGGAAGGTTAGGGTAAGCGTTGCCCTAACCAGCGCCCTGGTTTCGCGCACGGAGTACACGGTGCGGCGACGCCCCTCGTTAGGGGAAGGGTAAGCACGGCCGCGCGTATTGAGGGCTTTGGTTAAAGCAAGTCATTCGGTACAGTGTTACAATTTGTTTTTAAGGCCGCATAGGTGTGTGTATGCGCCGCGCGCTGCACGCTTACCTGTTTTGAGGAAGCACGCCGGGTTGTTCATCGTTGATGGACCCTTCCGAGCGACGCGCCGCGCGGCTTGCGTCAGCGGGTCATTCAGGCATCGTCTGACAACACGCCGGTCGACACGAACAGGAAATATGACTTTAAATAACAATATACCATCTGATTATCTCTGTGAATTGCACACCTGTACACACACCTATGTGGGCTTAAGAATTTCTTAGGTTAGGCCGGCGTTATATTACATACTCCATAGTTTTTAGAGTTTATCTGTCTATCAAGTTAACAGAGGACCCTATCGCTAACAGGGGACACTATCAAGTTAACAGAGGACCCTATCACTAACAGGGGACACTATCAAGTTAACAGAGGACCCTATCACTAACAGGGGACACTATCAAGTTAACAGAGGACCCTATCACTAACAGGGGACACTATCAAGTTGAGGACCCTATCACTAACAGGGACACTATCAAGTTAACAGAGGACCTATCACTAACAGGGGACACTATCAAGTTAACAGAGGACCCTATCACTAACAGGGACACTATCAAGTTAACAGAGGACCCTATCACTAACAGGGGACACTATCAAGTTAACAGAGGACCTATCACTAACAGGGGACACTATCAAGTTAACAGAGGACCCTATCACTAACAGGGGACACTATCAAGTTAACAGAGGACCTATCACTAACAGGGGACACTATCAAGTTAACAGAGGACCTATCACTAACAGGGGACACTATCAAGTTAACAGAGGACCCTATCACTAACAGGGGACACTATCAAGTTAACAGAGGACCCTATCACTAACAGGGGACACTATCAAGTTAACAGAGGACCCTATCACTAACAGGGGACACTATCAAGTTAACAGAGGACCCTATCACTAACAGGGGACACTATCAAGTTAACAGAGGACCCTATCACTAACAGGGACACTATCAAGTTAACAGAGGACCCTATCACTAACAGGGGACACTATCAAGTTAACAGAGGACCCTATCACTAACAGGGGACACTATCAAGTTAACAGAGGACCTATCACTAACAGGGACACTATCAAGTTAACAGAGGACCTATATCACTAACAGGGGACTATCAAGTTAACAGAGGACCCTATCACTAACAGGGGACACTATCAAGTTAACAGAGGACCCTATCACTAACAGGGGACACTATCAAGTTAACAGAGACCCTATCACTAACAGGGGACACTATCAAGTTAACAGAGGACCTATCACTAACAGGGGACACTATCAAGTTAACAGAGGACCCTATCACTAACAGGGGACACTATCAAGTTAACAGAGGACCCTATCACTAACAGGGGACACTATCAAGTTAACAGAGGACCCTATCACTAACAGGGGACACTATCAAGTTAACAGAGGACCCTATCACTAACAGGGACACTATCAAGTTAACAGAGGACCCTATCACGTGGTGCGTTTAGTTGTACAGGTGACTTCAGATGTGGTGCACATTTCATTTGCTCGATTTACGAATACTAGGTAATGGTTACAAATCACCCTTATTACAGGCGCCAGCAGAGGTCAATGACATTGAACTTCCTCAAGTTTTTGCTCGTGTACCCTTTCTTTTGTTATAGCGACTTCTAATGTGTATTATACCCACCACTCACCTATACACTTATACAGATGAATTCTATGATTCTACGACGAATGATGAATAAAAATGGGATGTGTTAACTCCACCTAACCGCGCTAATGAGCTGAATTCGCAAAGTGGTTGGGAGGTGATTTGCCCAGCTAATGAGCTGAATTCGCAAAGTGGTTGGGGAGGTGATTTGCCAAACTATAAACCATCAAGCAATTACACCCCAGGCCATAACATACACAGCTTTGTTATGTCGAGCGTTTAGCGTAGTTATTTCTCACTTGTGTTTTCTCGTGCCTTGGAAAGCAGATAAGATTTTTGCCATTCTTTATAACTTTCAAGTATATTCTCCTCATAACTTCAAGTGCTTTTTATTACTTTTCTGCACAATAATTCGGATAGTGAATAATCCTTCAATTTTATTTTGATTACCGCGATACAAATAAAACATTTAATCACATTTACTTTCAGTTTCATGGGTAGTTCATACCTAATTGTCAGAAGACTATTAGTTACATGATAGTATTGCCAAATTAAATATAGAATGGGAATGAACTCTCCATGAAACTTCGTGTAAGACGATTAACAGTGAGTTTTATTTGTGACTTTGCTCACTTTTGCTTGAACACTTAGTGAACTTTCAACACATTGGTAGCGCCGCCATATGAACCATCCTTGGAACTTGATGCTGACTATAATTCATCATGTCACGGACCAAATGTTCGAATATTACAACTATGCTCCATTATTAGATTATTAAGAGTGTAGACGTAAATGTCGAACCCTCATCAAAGGCGGTCCTTTCTTTCAAATTCCCATTTTGACTACGGCATGCTGTTTCGTGAGACAATGAGAATTTGTGAATTGTCGAGCTTCATATTAATATTTCAACTTCGTGGGTGTGTGTCTATTTCCGAAACCCAACTCGCTTCTTCGTTTGATTAGTCTGGCAGTATATTGCGTGTTCAGCCACTGTGAGAGTGTTGCTAGGAAATGTTCTGATGGTTCGGAGAATATCGTACAACCTTTAATGCTGACAAATTGATCTGCCGAACCGTTCTTAAACTTCAACTCGCGGTGACACTGGTGTCACTGCGAGTAGCTGACAATTCAATACTCCCGGGTTTCTGATAATACCCCTGAAGCTGTCAATCAAATAATTATTAATTTCTCAGTATCCTTTGTTCCATATATTTGGAACCACGATCCATTTTAACCCTCTCATTTTGACCAGAGCCGTGCCACGCCCTCCCACGACTCTGGCATAACGTGAACAGCTCTTAAAATAAAGATATATCTGTATCTTTTCAGAGCATCTTAAGAAGTGTAGCAGGGCAATTTAGCATTAAGAATTTATGGTTCTCGCTTCGTTACATTCAAAAAAAGTTACAGGCTTTAAACATCCTGGGAAACCATAACTTCTAGGATTGGCATCAGCTTGTCTAAAAACCATTTAATTTGCCTCGTTAATAAGTCATAACCTGCTAACCAGCTGTTACCACCGGCACGAAGTTTTGTTATAGTTGTATCAAACTCAAATGACTTTCTGTTTTTCTGTCACAGAACTCGTCCCACCTCGTTGATGATCAATTATATCAGTTCACAACAAAGCCTATAATTTACACCCCCGATCATTTACAAACCCTATCTTTTATATTCCATTACATTCCCCCCTTTATCCTACACCATCTTATGAGAGTTGTGGCTCATACCCATAGCTTTGTGAGTCTCACGCGATGAATGTGTGGTTATATAGACGCCATCAATTAGCCATTCTAACCCATGATTATTTCGCCAGTTCATCAGCATCCATACCCGATAGACTAACTCTAGCGTTATTTGAGTATTATTAAGCATGATGTAATTATAGAGGGATAAATAACTGTTAAATTGCTATTCAACAGATAGCGATATATTGCTATTCCATTCTGTCATCGCTGTTCAACTTTCATGTGAATATTTTTTGACGAAGCATGAACTTCAGAAGAATTTGTTGCCAAGTTTGAGTTTACAAGGTCAGGTTTTTATCGGCTCAAAAATAAAATGAAGTCTATTGGCAGTCCTGGAATATGGAATATTGAAATTATTGAAGCTAGTTTCGCAACTTTTTAGTGTTCGCTTATAAAACTTCACTGGAAAACACATGCTGGTCAATTCTGATTTCTGAATCATGTGATCTGTTTTTGTTGAGACTAGGAACATTCAATAAAGCATTCTTAGCTTATTTCAAGACGAAGAGAACGACAATGTATGATGTTAGCGAAATATCAAAACAACATTTACATAGTAACGTTTAGCTATACGTTCGACTAATTACCACGCGCTCAGTTATGCTTTTCTTTTCATTTTATTTCATTATCAACTAAATTAATTAACCATGATGATAATTGCTTCAATATTCGTATAATGATGAACAAACTCATATTACCTCGTTGGTCCTGACTTACTGCACTTGTTGTTACAATTATTGAACGAGGCGTCAGTCGACTACACAACAGTGCCACATTACTTTTGCAACAACTAGTAGGTAATTATTACATTCTGGTTCTTGAAATACCCCCGGGCTTTAGATCTGATAATACTATCGAGCTTTAGCCTAATATACCGGCTCCCTTGGTCAGATGGATAAAGGTCGCCCCAATCCCCAGCTGAAATGGGATATCATTTCCACGGAACTTTGAGAGCAGCTGTGCTCGACACCCTCGTACGGTTCCATCGTTACGAGCACGACTCTCAGAGTAGGAAGCCATTAATTAATCATTATGTCTGGTACATGAGTATAGTGTATCTTTTATACCTACCAGTGCCGTTATTAAGTTGATTTCACCCCTGCATGTGCTCACAATCACTTGGGAAGTTTTATAGCGTTCGTAGGAAGCAAGCCACCACTCCAATTTAGCGTCATTCTAACATTTTACAAATTACAGGAACCAGAATAAGAATACCCAGTACCCACGCACGTGCACCGCGGCTCGTGACTCGCTAATACCGGAATATATGTTTCTAATTTCTCGGTGTCGCAGCATAGTATTGATTAATTATTAATCATACTGTGCAGTGTGCGCAAATTATGTGCGCAAACAGCTGATGTTTATCCAAGACCCCCTTGAGTGCATCACAGATTGTTACCCACGGCCCTGAGAGCTGTAGTGCATATAATGCATACCTAATGGGACCACTACATAGAAAATACCAGCCTGCTTAATGTCAATTTCCTAATGCACCGACCGGAGACATTGTCGGAATGCCAGTCTTTTGCCGTGAAATAGTCTCATGGTGAGAGGTGATGTGCTGACATTTGCTTCGTCTTGACAGCTGGTTCCCTGCATTACGTAGTGAGGGTGCCAAATTAATTGGCATATCTTTATGAAATATCCGCATATACAGTCCAGGTGTCAGGTGCCGTGATGGGATTCACAATGTAGTGCGATGTTTGTTGGAGTCTTTACTATTTATTGAGAGGAATAAATCGAATTAAGCGGGGGCAAAAGTGTAGTTGACGAGTTGATAGTTTGTTGAGATTTGCTCTACATTTCATATTTCAGTGGCACGGTGCAAAAGTCCCATCTCAGACTTAATCTCAGCTCAAACTTAATCTCAGCGTTTTACTAGGAAATATTCAAAGACGTAAGGCCCAGCAACTTCGATTGCATAAAATTCATCGAACCCATTCGACGTGGGTGAGTGACGGCTAGAAGGGTGAATTATATTAGTGACCTTGTTGACGTAATTTGTGACAGCTCCTTTATGATATTTAGATTATGATTAATGTCGGGAATTGGAATTAACTATCAATGAATTCACATTGAATGGACTGTCTGAGGCTAATTTTGATTAACGGGAATGAATTATCATGATAATGAATAATATATGAATATGTTACTGGGCGCCCGGCAATAAATTATTATGCCCGCGGGCATTGTAATAAGACTAATCCAACTTGTCTATACTGGTTTGACAGTCAGACACTATCATTCATATATAAATCTCTCAAATACGTAGAGGGTTCATTTTGGGCCTGGAATACTCTCCAAGGGCGAAGTCGGAGGGATGAATCCGGTTTAGGTCTGCAGCCCGAAGGGTGAGGTTCTATAACAATATGGACCAAATCAGGCAAGTGTCATAGACACCGATGAAAATGTGACCGGGTGAGTATGAGATCAACCCAGTATAAGTCTGGATCTCAACTTACTTCCTATAAATAGTGCCGGTTTGATCACGTGACCCAAAGCGCTTCTTGTAGAATGTACCCCAGACTGCATCACGGATTTGGCGATTGCCCGGTTCAAATTAGGAGCAACTCTATTTCCGGATTTTAATTTTCATGATAGTCCATCGACTTTATTCTATAGTATTTGAAATTTTTCCCGGAAATTATAGAAATTTGTCAGAATTCCGTTCAAATTATGCACCTACTATAGTACTATGCCCTGACTTTGCTTTGTCCTAACGTTTCCCTAACTATGCCTTTGCCAAGCCTCAAGTATGTCAAAATGTGCTCCGGACCTAACTATGCACTGCAAACTTAAATATGAATCGTGATTGGATCGAATTGCCAAGAAATTAATTCATTGTGTTGATTAAATACTTGTTTCTTACTGCTCAAGAGATGTTAAAATTGGTTTGATATTTTGAAGTCCCTCATACGTCATACAATCTTAAAACGTGCAGACTGGTAATATTGGGTGTAGGTAAGTGGTTGGAAATGTTGGTATCCACAATTTTATTCAAGAATCAAGATTTTATTCAAGATTTCTTGGATATTGCCGGTCGCATGTTTTTTTAATTTTGCTGGTATATCAGCGACTTGCAAGATCCAACTCATGGAACATTTTATTCTCGTGATGATTTTATTCCAGCATGCAACCATAGCGGCATAGCACGATCATATTTAAATAGACCATTTAGGGTCTACTAAATCGTTCCCCGAAAACATTTATCTTATTTGAATATTGTAAACTTCAAATAAACTCTAATAGAGTCTGAGGAATGTAGCATTATAGCGACTAGCGGTGTTATTTTGACAATCGCTCTGGGGAACAAAATTATGGCGTCTCGAAAATATGGTGTATAAGACGTCATTATGATTATTTAAGGAAACGAATTGGCGAAGTCTAGGCCCGGTTATTTTAGTATTTTGCGCTATGAGTCGTGACTGGAGTACACTCTAGACAATCAGTAAACCAATTCCTTTGTAATTTGTGTTGATCACATTGGAAAATGAACCCAACTCGAGATATCCTATACACCATGTTACTCGCGTATTATATCACCAGACAGGTATATTTGGTATGACGTCTTCGTGAAACTCAAATACTCGGTTAAGATGAAATCATTATAAAGGCCCAAAGTGGTAAGTTGATGACGTTTAACCACGAATTTTTTGTCCTTGAGGAAAAGTTGGAATCACACCGTATTTATAGTAAACGCATTAATCAAAATATGCTACCGACATAAACCATAAAAATTGATACAAATGGTTGAATTGGGTTACTGTGTGAACATGCAGATATAACACCTTGACCGTTATCCCGAATAATTAATTAATTTTCAGTTGATGGTGTGCAAATAACCCTATTTTCCCATATGTAACAAATTAATGCCTTCTCACTTCGAGAGCTGTGCAGATACCACCGAAACACAGTCGAGGCTGTTGCACAGCTCAAATATTATACTAGACGGATTATGGTTGTTACGTTTTAAAACATCGGAGCAATCCCCTAGCGAGCCGAGAAGTTTAGAGGTATTTATTTTACCAGACACTATAATAAGCTCGGAGAGTGTTATTACAGATGAGCACACCTACTATTGGGTCTCCACCCATGCAGCATAAACAACCCAACCAACAGCATATTATATGATATCAGCATAAGATTAAATGCAGGCTTGTGTAATGATCGCACCGAAAAATTTCCGGTTGACCGTGATTGCGGTCCATGGTATGAATTCGTCGATAAAGCTCTTACGGCTTCCCCCGAATATCAGTGGATTAGAGCGTTAGAATACCACTGCGCTGGGGTCCTCCTGTTCATTGATCATGCTTGTAACATTGTAGCAAATATTACGATCTGCTGTATTACGTATGAATATCATAGGTGCTTCCACTATGTCAATTCAACGTTGTAAAGCATGATATTTAAGTCACTGTCAACTGCCTGTAGTTGCTGTGTGACTTGTTGGCACAATCGTATGATGGCTCCCGCTACTGTAGTCTTCATGAAATTGCTCACACTATTAAATTAAATGGCACCGACAGTTCCTAATCCTTGGTAGGTAACCATCAAGCAGTGTCAATATATATTCGTTAGTTCCTTGAGGAGTGGGGAACCATATGGTTTCTGGTAACATTAACACCAATATGTTATAATCATTATCCAAATTATTTCTTGGTATCATCATTGGTTTTTCTTTCCACCTCTGGCCCTCCAGAAGATGGTTATTGAGATAACCGGGTCACATTTTATTTATCTTAGTTATTTGATTGTGTACTTCCTATTTTATTTCTGTTTTGGTAGCGGCTAGAGCGTGCATGGTATTTGCAACAGATGGTGATGCCTTCTCAGACAACTATTGAGCCCCCCTAGAAATTGACTACCATCACCTTTGCATCAATATAGGAGCGTGGCTATTATGGCTTCTCGAGCGTAATCCAGCTAAAATCGTATGACGAGTAAACTGACATACTGTGTCGAGAGGTTGTTTTATAACACGGGATTGGGTCCATTTCCTGGAATCCAATAGAAGAACTGCGACGGTAGCTGACGGTTTTCCCGTCGAATCAGCTAATACGGTTAATTTCCAGCCACTGTGGCGATAGGAATAGTGTCTAGGATATGTGACAACCAGCAGCTCAGCAAGACCGTATAAGAGTTCTTTTTGATGACTCGATGACACTTCTCCCAAGCCGCGGAGAACCTTGGCTGGGTGGAGTGGGTTGAGGCTACACCATTAGTTCTCTGGGAGGGGAATCCCATTTGGTGGAAGACTAGGGACTTGAAGGTTGAGTGACCCTCGAAGAGCATCCTGCATCAGCTATTGTCATGAAATTCTACGCAAATCAGGCCACTGACCCTTTATCTCGATAGCTGCTTAAGTGCTTAAAGCCCTAATAAAAATTATTAACCATTGGTAATCACGTTATCCTTAATTTTCCTTAATATAGTAATATTAACTCATTTGGTTAAGTTTTATAACTCTTTGGTGACCATTATTAACCGTTGGTAATTTCAATTGATATTTATCCATCTCGTTTGATAGATCACTCACGCAATGCTCCCCGATGTAACCAATCAGTCTAGAGGATTATAGTACGTTGATTGGTTCAACAGCTGATGTGTCACGGAGTGATGCTCACTCACTGATATGTCAGAAATCCGGCGACGGGTCCCTTACTTAAGTCACTGATCTGGCTGGTTTTGGCAGTAGCCAGGAATCCCGACTTAGACAGGTGTCCCTGGGGTAGAGGGACACTGTCCCACTTAAAACCTCAATACGTTTCGACATCCTTACTCAATACTCATACTGGGACACTCTTCCACTTTTCTGACTTGTAAGTCGGGATTCTTGGATGCTGTACCACTTTTTGTGCGCGGGTGCCCACTTAATAAGTTAATACTAACTGGGAAATCCTAACTTTGCCCTGCTCAGTGGGTGAAAGGAGTTCTCTAGGCAGTGGCTCCTACTCTCCAAGCCTAAGTTGTTGTGAAAATTGATTGGAACGTGCGTTCACTACGAAAAAATTCAGCGTCCACTTGAAGTATAAGCTCCAAGCAGTTCAACACACTTCGTACAATTGATCGATCTGACACTCTCTTTATGACACTAAGCTTAATTTACCCTAAATCTTGTGGCATTTAGTTTTAAAAAATGTCTATAGTTTGCGCCAAAAATAGGAATTTACTGAAACGTCTATAAGTTTGCTGGGCTACACCTGGATTGTGCGAAGAGTTTCCCATTCCGACAGATCCCGTCTTTGATCCTTCAGGTTAATGATTGTTGAATGCGGATTGCAATTCGGTAATCTCAAATATCAATTCCGTTCTTCCTTGAACTAATTGATTTTCATGTGAATTTGCGGCGAATTTGCCCTGAACTGCCGGAAATCATCAATTAACGTTAATTGATCAAGTTCAAAGTCTTGTTCTGGACAAGTTGGCGTCCAAACCAGTGCAACAATCTTTCTGCTTTGCTTTGACATCGGCTTCTTGTCCAAAGCTAATGAAACTTTCCTCGTATATGAATATAATTGGGCAACATCGTTGCCGAGCAACATCATTGCCACTTCCGAATTATGGTATGATTTATTGCATTAACTAGTGGTTCTTTATGTACCCAACTCCTGGTTAAATGTTTAATCTAACTGCGGAACTTCTATGATAGTAGTACGTTGATCATGTCTCAGTCATCTTGTTTCCTGTAACAATATTAAAGTGTCTCAACCTTCAAGGGCGCGGCATATTGTGGCGTGTTTGGGTAAGCTTTCTCGCGGCGTAAAGCACATTTGCGCGCACTATCAGTATCACGCGCCGCAAAAAGCACCAAAGTGTGAGCGTGTTGTGATGCACCGGCGCGCCCTGCCTGAAAGGGTTGAGACACCACGGTAACGCCCACCTGACTTTCATCATATTGTTATGGAATGTGGTTTACATCATCAATCATTCTTATCCATTCTAATCTGATATTATCTCGGTCTTGCAAGTTACCACATTTAAGATTAGCACTTCGTATTAAATCCTTCAATGATTTTCAATTCCGGAGTGGATTAGATTCGTTTTCCCTATTCCAGATTCCTGAATTCTTCTGATTAAAATGTCTGCTTCATTTACCTATAAAGCTATAACTTGGCTCTAATCCTTAGTTGGGACTCCCCTAGGTCGGGAATCAAATCACGTTCTCCTATAACTTGGCTCTAATCAGTTTAGCACTTTCCGCTCCGGATAGCTCGTTTATGTTGCTCTACTAATTGGTGACTACTGACGTCATGACGTGACTGTAAGCTATGAAGTTCTTTAATTGCACTTCTAATTCAGATACCCATAGCCCGGTTGACTAAAATATGCAGGCTGACAAATTTTTGTCTGGTTATCCACTTTATAGTGTTAAATAATCTTGGTCCCTCATATATATGATATACTAAGACTATTTTAATAAAATTATTTTGATATTTTAATATTTTTTGGCTGAAATATACAGATATAGCTGGATGTCTGGTTGATTGAGCAGAGTTTAAAAAAACCATAAACTTCTTCCAGTTCCTCGTAGATTACCCATGTAGATTTGATCATCTTATTCATCTGCTTTAGGGAATGTCATGAACTGGCCATGATGAAACAGTTCAGATTCTTTCATTAAATGGTTTCATGGTAGGTTGCATCAAATTTGAGGTCCTTTCTGACACTGAGGATTATGATATGAAACAAGTGGTTCAAGACTTCATAACGGATTTCACCACAATAAGACTCCAGGGCTTGCAATTTGCTTCCTCAAAGAGGCTCCGTCTAATTTAGCATCAAATATTTGATCATATTTGGACGGTTTTTGATTGTCTAACTGTGCCATGTTTTGCCATAATTAACGATAAAGATACGACTGAGAATGAGATCGTGTTAATGATAATTTAGAGCACGAGGCCTAAGCCGAGTTTGAAAATCTCCGAAAAAAACAAAATGAGGAAATATGATCCATTCGTTGATTATTTTCGATAAAAATAACTTCCCGTGATTAGGACTTTAGGACCAATGTTGTTGATATTTTGGGCATAAGGTTGAGCATTTGTGCCATTGTTTCACCCCTTAATAATTTAAGAAGTTTTTGCTGTGTTAGATACTTTTTTGAACATAAATTTTCTACACAATGTAATTCCAGGAAGATATTCTACAATTACTGATTCAGATATTATTCATCCTCTGTTTGCTTTGTTGCAAAGAAAGGTACGGTTGCGGTAAGCTACACTGGATACCCACAGAATATATTATGAATTGCTTTGTTATACTTTGGTGCTCCAGCACAATGGCAACATTCACACTATATCCTTTGCTCCATTGTAAATGCAGTAAATGAGTGGTACATTGATATAAATTGGTAATCCCTGTGAGGGTTATACTTTTGATAATAAACCTCTCTCAGATCTCTTGTTATAACTTTTGTATGTGAGTGGTGGAGATTTGACAGAATGTAAGGTATGAAGTGGGTGGGTAAGGGGTTAGGAGACTAACTCGTCACCTGAGGATCTCTTACCACTAATTATTTTCGTGATCTCTGTTAACCAGCCTGTCAGTTGATAATATCTGTAATCTATGATTTGATTAAATGTCTGATCTGCTTGCAGCCATATCTTTATTATGAAGGCAACCTTTAGCGTGTAAAGGTTGGTCAATGCAGTCACGACAATTTGAAGCGACTAGTTAATAATACGCCAGATATTATTGATAGTCTTGTAGTGCTTCTTAGTTTAGTTGAGGGACGCTGAACCACTTATTTCAGAGACAACGCGTTGTTTCTGGAGGCATATCATGTCAATACATATGTTTAGTTTTAATTTGTCCATACTCTTCAATCCTAAATAGACGAAGGGCTATAGAATTACTCAACCGCCAGACAAACCTTTGGAGTGAAGTCTTAAGTGTACGTATCTAGTATATATTGAATGCACGATTACAGATGATTAATTTGTCTTTTACTCCCACCTGAATCACAGAAATACTCATTGTTCATTTAAGTTGTTCAAGGATGTTTAAATGGGGAAGGGTAACAAATAATATTATGGGAAGGGGGTATAACTTCGAGTCGAATGGTTCATATTATTAGCTCCTTCGCGAAGTCGAGCACTGCTGCACACTCACCATGTCAGACGACAAATAATTAAACAGTTTAGTGCAGCAGTAAACGACACTCTGAACTCACTTTAACCTAATCTTGTCGTATCGGTTCACCCCATCCAGCTGATGTTTGGGCAGGAACATTTCGTTTTTCATATTTGATCAGATGCAGATTTGTAGCATTTTCAACCTTCATTTCATCGGCCTTTGACCAACCTTTATGGATATTTTCCATCTGTATTTTTCCACGGTCGGTCTTTTGGGTTCAAAACAAAGGACATTTAATTGCAGTCTTGGCTAACTTTAGAACGACTTAATTATACGTTATCACAAACTTAATTTTCAACAGCAACGACTCGATAGTGCGATCAACAACCATGTTCACGCGTGAATATGTTGCTCATATCGTTATACCCCTTCCAGAAGCACTGGAAAGTCTTCAACTCAGACGAAGGTCGCCAGACCAGAGTGGAAGGAAATACTGAACTTGTTCACAGTTTAGTCTCTTCCGCCTCATGTCAATCCTTGAATTAGAAAATCGATATGCAGTATTTTGTTATGTTTGTAGTATACCTATACACCTCTATAGATAAGACATTGGATTAGGCAAGTCAGTTCTCGCTATTTCTGGTCATGTGGTTTGACCCGGTTCCATGATCTCAGCTGTGACCGTATACCTTCGATAATAACCTCGACACGGCTCGCCAACTTACACTGTCTCGGCTTCGCCTCGACCATGTAATTTGTGGTCACCAAATGTAATAACCGCTTATTATTTTCGCTATGAAACGTCTAACATCGTATTTGTAAGTCGTCAGACTGAATTCTTATTAAACATCTCTCAAGCTATTTGTATTCAAAACTGAGACATATTCCGATATTGCCCCGTAGTGTTTTCAAAACTCCAGAGTTTTCAACTCGCCCCTGAGAGCTTAAATACTCGGCATATCGTTGCATATAAATGATTCTATTTCCTTGATTCAATATTCCGGTTCTACAGGCTTGTCGTGCTCCCAATGTTCAAAACTGTTGAAAGCAATCACGTGATGTTCATTCCGCCAGTCCCACCAGCTCGAGCTCTCCCATCACTATATGCTATTGACGAGAAATAGGCGGTTGTGATGACGTCATTATCATAGCGTAACGTGGTGAGTTGATGACGTTGAACCGCCTATTTCTCGTACGCGCCACGCCGCATAATAATATTATGTAATCATGACATGCGTAGTTATGCAGTTTCGCTTCCAGGTCAAATCAGGAAGAATTTTACTATCCATAAGCATAGACAGAATTATCTGTCTGATGACGATGATCACGTGAGTTGCGAAGAAATTCCGATGTTAACATCTCTCGTAGGTCAGTTCAACGTTCAAAACTGCCCCTTATTTCTTCACTTATTTCTTTTCATTGCTCATCTGAGCCTTCATCATATTCTTTCACAAGGCAGTTACGGAAGTACTTGAAACGTTTTCTTGCTTTTTAGGGGCCTGATTATTAGGTAACTGCCCCAACAGGCAACACCGTGTAGAATGACGTCACCATCTGGCGCCCAGGCAAGTGGTCAACTGGTTACTATTTTTTTATAACAGACTTAGTATTTTATAGTGGTCCACCCGGTTTGGTCCCAGTAAGACGCGCTGCTTGGAGATCTGCCATCACCTACTCTAACTTGTTGCACCAAAAGGGCACGCACTGATCAGCTTAGCTGTATAAGTTAACCCATAGCAATGATCAGCTTAGCTCAACTCATTAGGTTATCGCTACGGGTACACTAAGATTCCGTGGATTGGCGGATTGCAGGTCCATCACCTTATATTCTTCCTTACATTCCTCTACAAACTGAGTGGAATAGCCACATGGTCACAGTATATTATGTACCCATTGCATAGCCCACTAAGCCCGCATGTGGCGTGTGCCACGAACAAGGGGTATACCTACTGGTGTACCGAATCTATATCTCTATCATTGATGATATTTCACCCTCTTCTTCTCATATAGGACAGCGCATATGATCATGGCAGAGCTCATCGCCACAAGCTACTATGCCACCCACACCAAGCCAACAGACCATCAGGACATCACGGAGGAACGAGCTGAACTCTTGCCGGAGGAGCGGGGATGTCTGATCTTCTACGAGTGTACCTGTACAGCACTTACCATCCTCCTGAACTCCTACCTCATTTATGTGGTGCTGGTGAAGGTGAGTGGGGAAAATTCTGAAATGATACATTTTCTGGTTATTTCTTCTTCAATTTGTCTTGAAATCATCCTATTTGTTATGTGTGACGATTCTTACATCAACTCCTGAACCCCCTATTATCTCTCTTAACAACTCCCTCATCTCCCTGATAATTATTAAATTATAACTCCCCTGAATCCTTTTCTCTCCCTCAGCTACCTTATCTCCCTTCTTATCTTCACCTCCCCCTTATCTTTATCGTTATCCTTATCTTTATCTGTATCCTTATATTTTTCCTCCTCAGCTTCATCTCTCCCTTATATTTATCTCCCCCTATCTTTATCTTCCGCTTTATCTTCCCCCTTATATTAATCTCCCCCTTTCTTTATCTTCCCCCTTATCTTTATCTTCCCCCTTATCTTTATCTTCCCCCTTATCTTTATCTTCTTCCTTATCTTTTTATCCTTCAGCTGCACGTGCTAAAGAACTACATCTACGTTCCTGTGCTGGCAGCAGCCGTCTTAGGCCTTATCCACGGCATCTGCTGTGATCTCTTCACCGCCATGTCGCTTATCAACCAGGACTGGGTTGGGTCGCTGGACTGGTGTGGAACTGTAGCACTGTTCCACAAGTACATCGTGTACTGCATCATTTACTGCCAGATTGTTGTCTCTTTTGAGGTGAGTTTTTGCAGGTGTTCACCAAACTTGTTTTGGACCAAATAAAATTTTTAGATCTTATCCCCCGTATTTACAGAAATCCTAACTAATCATATTTACAATTGACAAAATATTGATTGGACCCAAAAAAACTAAAATGGTTTGGGTTTAAGAAATTGAATTAGTTTGGTTTCCATTTCCAAACAATTCGGTTTGTTTCTAAACAATTCGGTTTGGTTTCCAAACAATTCGGTCTGGTTTCCAAACAATTCGGTCTGGTTTCTAAGCAATTCCCCCGTTTCAGGTTGCGTACTTCGTGAGCCATCCCAACAACTACTCCAGAACGAGCAAGAAGACCCGAGCCTGCATCACCGTAGCCACCGCCATCGCCATCCTCCTCAACCTTCCCATGATGATCTGCCAGTTCTCCTACCTCAAACCGAGCAACATCCTTCAGGTCGTACCCGCCGGACCTCTTCAAGCCGAACACCGGCTTCGACTTAGATAAATTCTACTATTACGACGATCTCATCCACATCTGCTACCGGCTGTACTATCCCGGGACTCTGGACTACCAGATCATCATCAACTACATCCTGGTCTCGAACATCACTGCCGTGTGCCTGGTCATTGTGTCGTATGCCGTGATAGTCAGGGTGGTGCTCAGGAGCAGATCCATGCTCCGGGTTAACTTGGTGGGGAGCGAGAGCAAGCTGAGGACTGATCGGTACAAGAAGCAGAACAAGAAGATTGCCATGATATCCATCCTGACAACGTCCCTGGTGCTGTTACCATGGTTACCCTCCTTGGTGATCAGTATCATAGACGGGGCTGACATGAAGGCGATAGCGAACGCTTTGGGGTCAATTCATACGGCTCGCATAAGACGGGCTTCTCAGTACCTATTCTATCTGTTACCCTGGGTCTTTCCCCTGATGACTATCTTAGGAACGCCAGCCATCTCAAGAGCCTCTAGGAATATTATACACAGTTTAAACCATAATTACGAACATAAAACACGCTTACCAGGACTTAAGTTACCGGTGACCTTCATATCAATTAAGAAATCAAGAAGTGCAGAACCAATGTAAGGTGGTAGTTTGTTCTTGATTTAGTAGGAGGGGATTGTTGTTTTAATCTTATTTATATAATGTCGTTTTTATGTGGGTGAAAATGTGTGTGCGCGCGATGAGCAAAGACTCAATTAGCTGGGCTCCCATTCCGATTCCATGATCAAGAATTTAAAAATCATCCCCAATTTAAATAACAGTATTCATCAAAAATAATTATTTACCTTTTCAGGCAACTGTAGCTTGGCTATTAAAATTTTTGGTTTTTATTTATGATTCATTTACAAATGAATGTTCTACTATATTTGATCGTGTTATTGTGTTTAATGTCGATTATTTGTTGTATCATTATTTTATTTTTCCAATTCCATATGATATCAAGATTGTCTTCCTTTGATGTTTGCCTTCTCAATTTGAATCCCCTCACCTGAATGCTGGTTTAAAACACTGTTTTGAATAAATTAGTAAAGCACTGGTTTGATAAATTAATGAGAATGGGGTATTTAGCTTGGTCAGCAATCATTGCCAATATTGTGCAGAAACTTAGAGAAGTTGTAAAAAACAAAAAAAACTTGAAAAAAACTTTAAAAATAAACCAATTAATATTTCCTTACTCAAATTGATAGCACCAAGCAATGAGACATTTGGCCAAACACTGGTTAGGGTCAGGGAAGAGAGATAAATTCAAAATTGTGCTTTATAGGCGTTAGGCCAAATGACCTAGAACCCCGGATAATATTCAGTACTCATCAATAGGTATTTCCTTTGATTTGGCTGGAGCTGAAAGTGAATGCTCTGTGCAAAAACTGGTGTTCCATAAACATTATAGTTGCAGCGCTAAACAATAAACTTCAAGTTAGATCATATTCATTTGCAATGCAAAACAATACAAGTTAGATCGCATCCACACACCTAACAAGGAGCAAAGTATAGTTGCAACGTGCAGCCCATTTGCTCTGCACCCTCCTCTTGACCGCATAAACAATTTGTTTCCAATTCTACCAGAATCATGGCCGACACACCCTCTCATAATTGAGAACAATACCTAAGTACATCAATCATTTTTTAACGTTCTGCATCAGTAAGATGGTTGAACTTAAATGAAATGAAGCAGTGGGTACTGGTAGTGCTGAACTTCGGGCAGGTTCGGTAAAACGTTTCAAGGTTCGGTACGGTTGCGCGGCTCGGTATATTTTGTGAGGTCTGAACGTTAACTACACTTGAATGGAAAACGTTAACTCATCAAAAAAACCCCTCCTAACCTTTTTATTCCCTTTTAAATTTTTTGTTTTAAATTTGTATTAAAAAAAGAGATTTCACTGGGGTTTTTCTAAAAGGGAAAAAAATTTGGGTCCGTTCGAGTTTTAAAAATAATTTTGGTTCCTTTTTTTTCCCCGATTTCCCCCAAAAAGGGTTTTTGTTTTTTTTAACCAAAAACAGTTTTTATCCCCTTTTTTCCCCCGGGGTCGTGGTCCCCCGTTGTAAGTCCCTTTGATGTGTCCCCGTTGTTGGGGCCCTGTTCGTATGTCCCCTTCTGTGGTCCCCCGTTCGGTTCCCCGTTAGTAAGGGCTCTGCAATGCCCTTTGGATAGGGTCCCCTGTTAACTTTTGTCCCCGTTGTGTAGGGGCTCTGTTCGATAGTGTCCCCCGTTGGTAGGGTCCTGTTCTTTAAGTTCCCCCGTTGTGAGGGGGGGTCTGAAAATTGGGTCCCCTGTTGTGTAGGGTCTCTTTCTTTATATGCCCTTTGGGTAGGGGCTCTTTCGTATTCTTTGTATGGTCCCCTGAACTTTATTCTTTGGGGATAGGGGCTCTGTTTTGGGGTTTCCTTGGTAGGGGGCCCCTGTTCGTGTGTCCCCGTTGGTGGGTCCCTCTGTTAATTTAGTGTCCCCCGTTGTATAAGGTCCTTTTTTTATGGTTTCCCCGTTTTTGGGTCTCTGTTCTTTTGGTGCCCCCGTTGGTAGAGTTTTGTTCTTAGGGGTCCCCCGTTGGGGATAGGGGCCCTTTTCTTTATAGGTCCCTGTTGGGAGTAGGGTCCCCTGTTAAATTTTGGTTTCCCCGTTGTAAGGGGCCCCTTTTTTAATGTCCCCTTTGTATAGGGTTCTCTCTTGTAGTGTCCCCCGTTGTATGGTCCCCTGTTCTTTGGGGTCCCCGTTGGGGATAGGGGCCTGTTCTTGGTGTCCCCGTTTGGGGTAGGGTCCCTTTTTTTAGGGGCCCCGTTGGTTTTTCTGTTCGAAGGGGCCCGTGTAGGGTCTCTGTTTTGGGGTCCCCTGTTGTGTGGCCTCTCTTCTTTTGTGTCCCCCGTTGTGATAAGGGGGCCTTTCATAGTGTCCCTTTGTATGGGTCCCTTTTTCTTTGTAGTGTCCCCTGTTGTGATGGGTCCTTGTATTCCTGTTGTGAAGGGTTTGAATTTTAGTGTCCTGTTGGATGGGGCCCCTGTTCATAGGGTTCCGTTGTGATAGGGTTTTTTCTTTGATAGTTCCCCGTTGGGGAAGGGTCCCCTGTTCTTGATGGGGCCCCGTTGGTAGGGGCCCCTTTTCTTTGTTTGGGCCCCGGGTTTTTAAAAGGTCTCTTTTTGGGGATGTCCCCTTTGTGTAGGTTTTTGTTCTTGGTAGTGTCCCCCGTTGTATAGGTCTCTTTCTTTATAGTGTCCCCTTTGGTAGGGGCCTGTTAACTTGATAATTTCCCCCGTTTGATAGGGTCCCCTGTTCTTTTGGGGCCCCCGTTGGTAGGTCCTTGTTAACTTATTGGGCTGTTTTAGGGTCTCTGTTCTTGTGGTCCCCTGTTGGGGATTCCCCTGTTTTGATAGGGGCCCCCGTTTGGGGAGGGTCTCTGTTAATTTTTAATTTCCCCGTTGTGAAGGGGGCCCTGTTCTTTATGTCCCCGTTGTGATGGGTCCTGTTGATAGGGGCTCCTGTTTTCGGTCCTGTTCTTAATTTCCTGTTTGATAGGGTCCCCTGTTCTAATGTCCCCCGTTTATAGGGGCCCCTGTTGTTTTATTGTCCCCATGATAGTTTGGCTTAGTGTCCCTTTTTATTTGGGGCTCTGTTCTTAGTGTCCCCCGTTGTAAGGCCTCGTTCTTTTGGGGTCCCCGTTGTAATTTTGGGTTTCTGTTAAATGTGTCCCCCGTTGTTGGCCTCTGTTTATGGTCCCCGGGGATAAGGTCCTTGGAAATTTTGTGCCCCCGTTCGAAGGGTCCCCTGTTCTTATGTGTCCCCTTTGTGATAGGTCCCCTGTTCGTAGTGTCCCCCGTTTGATGGTCCCTGCTTTATAGGGTCCCCCTTTTTTGCGGTCCCTGTTCTTGGTTTTCCCCGTTGGGGATGGGGGTTTAAACTTGATAGTGTCCCCTTTAAAGGGTTTTGTTCGTAGTGTCCCCTTTTGTATGGGGGCTCTTTCTTGATAGTGTCCCCCTTTTTGGGGAGGGGCCCCCTGTTCTTGTATTCCCCCTTTTTGTATAGGTTTGTTAATTGGTCCCCGTTGTATTAGGGTCCCTGTTCAAGGCCCCTTTTAAAATCTCTGAAAATTTTATTCCCCTTTTTGTGATAGGGTCCCTTTTGGGTTCCCCGTTTGTGTCGGGCCCCTGTTGGTTTCCCCTTTGGTTAGGGTCTCGTTCGTAGTGTCACTTTGTAATTTTTTGTTCGTGTTCCCCGGGGATAGGGGTCTCTTTTTGGATAGTGATTTGTATAGGGTCTCTTTTTTATGTTCCCCCTTTTTGAGTAGGGGCCCCTTTTTTGGGGAGGTCCCCGGTATGGGGCCCCTGTTAAAATGTGTCCCCAGGTAGGGTCCCTGTTCTTGATGCAAGGGATGTTTGCCGTTTGGGGAAACCAATCAATTTTCTTGGACCTTTTATGTTTTAGTTCTACGCATGTGTTTGCCTTCAAAATAATCCCCGTTTGGGAAAAGAGGAAAAATTTTGGGTATTTCCAAAAAATTTAAGAATTTTAAAAAAATCCCCGATATTTTTAAAATTAGATATTTTTGACAACGAAGGGGGTTTTTTTGGCAAAGGTCGATGAAAATATCAGATTTTCAATATTTGTTTTCTCAAAATTCAATATTTAAACGTTTTTTTCTAACATATTTCAAAATGTAAAATTTTTTGGGGGATGCTTCAATCTTAAATAATCATTCTGCGTGTTTTCTTGAAACAAAGTTTATGAAAAAAAAGAGTTTATTTTTATCTCATTAAAAAATCATTTCCCAAAATTTTTTAAAAAAAATGACTTTGACTTTAAAAAAAAATACTTGTAATTTGAACTAAGATTTTAATTACAGTTCATTATATTTTATCATCTGCATTGAATACCTAGTATGCAAAATCATTATACTATTATAGTCATCACTATAATGATATTAGAGACCATTTATTAAATACTTGAATGTAGCACGCTTTGCTGACCATTTTACAGGAAAAAAGATTCTATTATTAGTTTATTGTGTTAAATAGTGGTCTCATTAACTTTATAGTTCATAACATCAGACTGTAATCATTTGTTGACCCATGTTACTGGGTCAGAAAAGCAAGCCAAAAAACAAAATGGTATAGAATTCTCTTCAAAGCAGTTGTGATCATGAGGCATAAATTAATACCATCTCATTTCCAGCATACTGAGTGAGTATCATACAGTATGAGTTATACAGCTGTTTAAAGGTTTTCTATGTAGTTTGGAGCCTTGGCCAGGCAATTCAGGCCTTTGTGAAACTTGACTAGTAACTCTAGCATCCTTTTGCTGCATCTGTTTGTAATGTTCTACCGTAATTACCTACATTATGCCTGCAGAATAGTCAGTTTCCAAAACAGATCCTTTGGAGAAGTTTTTTGGAGAAAATTCTTTTTTTTTTTGCTCCCTTTAAAGGAAACTTCCCAGGGTTAAATGTTCCTGCAAAAATATGGTTTAAGCCCCCAACATAAAATTTTAGGTAACATTGACATTTATAATTTGTCTCACTTGTCAATAGTCAGGTTTTTGTCATAAAAGGGTTTTGGGGAAATTTGGGGCTGGCCTGATGCATCATTAGACTTACATTGAACATTAAATCGTGACATCCAAAAAATCCCTTTAAAAAGGGTTTTTATTTCCCTTTTTTCCCTTTTAAAAACAAATTTTTTGCAACCCTCTTCATTTCTTTTTAGTTTTAAAAAGGATTTCAAGAAATTTACTGTTTTTGGACAAAGACAAAGGAAAATGAATTTAAAACACTCCGGCTTAGGGTTTGGTTCCCTTTCCATTTTTTTAATTTCTTTAAAGGGAAAAAATTTCCCCTCTTTTAAAATGTAATTTCCCCTTGGTCACCTGACTTTTGTGTTTCTAGGAGATTTCTTAAGGACAGATTTTATCAAATTTTTCATCACTATCAAGGCCAAAATTCTCAAGTCTTGGAAGTTTCCTAAAACAATTCCAGAACCATGGTGCCTTATATGAAAAAATAGATAGATGGCTCAACAGTGTGTCAGGAACCTGTTGCCACTGCGCTTTGATATGTTGAGGGTCTGATAGATAGGCTTGGGCTCCTTAGACTGAACTATTTTCACAAGTAGGTATACCTGTATGGACTGTAGGTATACCTTCATGCAGAGTTCGACAATAGCGCTGACTGATATGAAATGATAAATTTAAATTATTGCTACCTCGATTGCTGTTGTTACATCGATATGGTCGAAACAATTACGGAATATCAACAAATTGCTAGTTCTGGTAAGTAATCAAAGTACAAAATACAAGCTCCCATAACCGTTTCAGCATGCACTAATACACACATAATGAAGGATATTAAGTTTTACATGCTTACATGATGCAGGAAATTCTGCTCTATCTCTCTCAGCCCATTACAGATCGAGAGCTTTGTACCTACTTGCTTTTATTGCTTCTGCTTGTACAGTATATCTTCAAGTAAATAATATCAGCCTTTTGTACAGTACACGAGGACAAACAGTCCTCGGTATCTTACCCCCAGCGCGCGAAAAATCGACTCATCAACGTCATCAACTCACTACATTGTGCCATGATAATGACGACTTCATAACTGCCTATTTTTCTCGTTTGGGCATAGGACATCGCCCCTGGCTTGTGACGCTATTTTCACTGTTTGCAAGGGCGCATTAGTGACGTTGATCAGCCTATATTCTCAATGATCGAGGTCCAGTCTTTTGTACCTGCACACTCCAACAGACCTTTATCAATACCTAAACCGTTTAGAGATGGGAAATCGATAGTTTAGAGTTTTTCAATTGGTCAATGCAGCTCGCTTCGTATAAATAAAACTGTTCATTGATCGGTGTACGTTGCTAGCGTTTTATTCTTTTATTTTCTTCATTATTTTTACGTGGCCCAATTAACGCGCTCATAGACTAGCTTTAAACAAATGAGAACTCTAATAGCTTAATGGATTAATAAGTAGTTAAGTCATTGCTCGAATATAATTGAATGTATAATATATACATTGTACACAGCCATATATGTTTGACAACAAGCTCTGTGAGGCTGGATCAGCTGCTGTTGCATGTTACTTAATTCAGTTTGTATACACGTATACAATCTCTAAGTCTCTAGTAAGCTTTGATGTCTTGTAAGTTTGTAAGCTGGTTATCTCTTGAACTGTTTATGTCCTTTCGGTCGATTTTTAATCTTTTCTGAATTGTTATCTTCTTTCTTTTGACGTCCTTTCCAGAATGCAATTTGCTTGATTTAGTATAAGCGATTCAATTCTTCCACAACTATAAAATAAGACTTTAAAATATTTAAAGGATTATCCAGTTGCCCATATGACTTTTGTGCTATTGTTGGCATTTAGCTCGCACATGGTACGCAAAAGACATGCAGTCATGCACAATATAAGACAATACAACCGTACAGTACAAGCAGATGCTATGACCATGCAGCACTCGTATATTGTTCTGTATATGGTCTATGGAATGAATAGCTAACTAAATAAATAAGACTGGACTAACTATCTCATGATTCACTTCCACGCAGAGTGATAAACAGCTGTTCCTAAAACTTGTGAAGGACCCGGAAACCCAAATATTCTCACAGTTCCAGGCATTATAAAGCTAGGGTATATAATATTATGTGCAGTTGGTAGTACAATATATGAGCCAGTGTGTAACTAGAGTATCACATAATATCGGTTGCCATGACAACGCCTGATTCTGCCATGCCCCGACTCTCTCTCCCTCTGGTAGGCTCAGTGAGTCCTACTGACCTGTGATATTCAATACTTCCACCTCTCACTTTGTATATTACGTAGTGTGTACTCGCAGTAAATCCTGCTCCACTTTCATTCAAATATAAATTTGTTGAATTAATGACACTAAGTGTGACCAACATATTTTCTGTGAACTGTGCACTGTGGCATCATCATATGCTGCCTCGCAGTTGACATGTGCCACCTAGAGTAAAGGAGTAGAAGGCACAACAAGTTGCAATGACCCCGGCCTTTGTGTTAGATCAGCATTATTATTGCTGGTGATTTGAATTTGTTTTCTGTTGAAGGAATATTTTGCACCTATATTTGAACTTGTTCTCTGTTGTACCTATGTATTTTGCACCTAAATTTATCTAACCCAGATCGTTTTCATGTTTGGAATTTAAACTCTGTTTGCTTTTTCTTGGCTCAGTCCAGCGTCCTGCAGAATGCAGCGGCAGATCATTAATTGTAGCATACATTTGTTTAGTTTTTATTTATAGATTTATTATCTACCCAGATTCCAGAATTCAGTATGTTAATGGCTCTTCTTGATGTCGTGTCCCTGTGTTCGGCCCCCAGAATGATTTCTTGTAAATCTATATCGTGAAAAACTTCTGAAATATTTTAATCCCTTCCCCCATTAAATTTTATATAAGTAACGACTAACGTTATATATCGTGAAAATAATTTGATAAATATTAGCCGAGAAAGCTCTATTATAAAGTTTGCTAAATTTTGATTTTATTAGATCCTACAATGTTCATAACTGCATTTAATAAGAATTCTGTCATTTGACAAATTCTGTTGAGCAATGCCCACTGTTGATGAAAATGAGAGCAATGGCGTCCTTGACAGATTCCCAACAAGGAAAGTGGACGTTGTAGACTTTCATGACTGTTCACAGGTTTCCATGTCTGATTTTCGATTATCTCTGTCGATATTGTTGAATCATTTTCCATAATGGGCGGCTCACTTCCCAGTCATTAATATTAAATTGCACTATAAATATAGAAATAGGTAGGTACCAGAATTGCAAATCATCCTCAAATATGTCAGGGACTTGGACTTAAGATATTCGGGGGTACCAGTCTGACTGGAGAGGAGCATGGTATATTCGTGAAGCAACTGGTACCAGGTGGTCTTGCTGCTGTATCAGGCAGACTCAAGGCAGGAGACCAGCTTTTAGAGGTCAGCAAACAGTTTCTATTACAGAAGTTATAAATAATGATGCTTATCTAATCTCGCCACTCCAATAATCTAATAATCGCCTCTTCAATAATCGTTTCCAAAATCATTGAATGTTTGGAAGTTTGAAGACTCCTTTTGACACTTTGTGACATCCTGATGTTCTCCATCATCTCATGAGTTGTGTGTTGTTGGCAGGTCAATGGCAGACCCTTGTCTAATATAACCAACAGCAGAGCAGTCTCCATGTTGAGGGCCTGCGCAGCACAGAGGATCCTTACCCTGGTAATAAAGTAATAACCATTTACTGAATTTATTTGTGATAAACCCGTTGTGCAATTGCCTTTTCAACCACAACAAATTGTTTGCAATGAAGCAATGACTATATTCCTCTTGAAATATGAAGTATCTCAATAATAAACATTCAATTCACTTTTATTACATTCTCATGAACTCGCCATTAACAGGTTATATCACGTGATTCAGAAGCTTACCAAGGCTATCAACGTCTTTGCACTGAAACTGTGTCAGGATCAACTAAGAGTCTCAGCATTAGTGATGAAATCCCTGCCAGATCTAGACCCCCAGACAAATGGGGCGACTCCTCCGGCCACAAAGACACTCCAGACTCTAGGAGGATCTCATCTCGGAATACAACCGACCATGGTCAATCATCAGCTACCAGACATCAGAATAACACCAGAGCAAGTCCTGCAAAATCTAGCAGTAGCACGGAATATGGCCGCTCTGCCGCCCCGAACCACAGAGATCCTGATCCCCGACATCAGGCTTTGACAGCAGAGCTAGAAAAGAATAGTATGTTTGCTAAGCGATCTTATGATCACACGTTTTCTTCAAAACCTCGAGATGTGGGCTTGGACAGCAATGAAACATCTACTCCAGCTAGTCACAGAGATCAAAGGAGTAGGAAAGAAAGTGGAACTGGTACTGGGAGTAATATTGATGATTATAGTGAGGGTGAGTTTTAAAAATTTCTAGGTGAAGCAAAAAATACATGCCCAATACATACTCAAAAGTTTTGGTTCAAATGGTTCATAATACTTATTTCTTATTTAACAAAATAATGGTATCTCAGGACAAATATCTCCAGTATCACAGATGACTACCTCTTCCCTCCAATCCCCTCCTAAAACTGTAACCATAGAATACAAGACTGGTCTTGGCATGAGTATTTGTGGTGGAACGAACAAAGCAGAAGGCCCTGGGATTTACATTGATTCTGTGATAAATGGAGGCGATGTTAATAAACATGGTGTTCTGAGGGCTGGAGATGAGCTCATATCAGTGAATGGTTATGTGCTGCAGGGTTTACCCCATGAACGGGCCATGAAGATACTAACTCGTCTCAAACTTCGCCAAGTTAAGCAGGTAAACTACTAAACTGCATGTTTTTGGAGAAGGTGCTTAATTTTTCATCAGATTTCTTGCAAAATACATGAGTATTTTCATATATCTAGCTACTCAAAATTCGTTTTTTATAGTTTTATGGTTTTTATTTTTGAATTTTGCCGTTTCACATTTGCACATTCAACTAAGTCATCCCAGGTGGAAATAATTTATAGGGCTGGGACTGGGATTTCTCCGAGGCAGAAACCACCATCAGAAAATATCTCAGCCAGGGCACAAAACCTGATGAACCCTTCCAATGGTAGTACCGGAGTGGCCAGATCCACTTCTCTCACCACAAGCAGCATGAGCAGACTCTCTGGTGCTCACCAGAATCAGAGACGTTTATCTAGTGATCATGCGAGTTCGTCACGTGAACCTGTGTCAACAAGTCAGTCAGATTCAAATAAGCTGGCTGGGACTTCTGCCACGAGATCAATAACTGATACAGCCAGCAAAGTGCTCAATACGAAACTTGATGAAGGTTATAACAGTTGCTCCTCGAAATTGTTTAGTTTTGAAATAACGCATAAGTACTGAACAGTTGTTGACTTTTCACCTTATAGTAGCCTAGGCACCTATACCTATCTATTCATCAGGGAGTACGCCACTCAGGACTAGATCTTTGGCACCCAGCCAACAAATCAGTATGGAGAAGCTCGTTGTTGCTCTGCAGTATCTTGGATATAGTCCAACACAGTCACAGCTAACAGCACTTAAGAACAAGCTCAACATAGATGCTAACAACAAGGTTGTTTAAAATATCTAATGTACAGATAATCTTTATTAATAACTTAAACTATTGAACGGAATCCAGTACCTATTTTACATGACCTGTCCGGCCTGAGAATTTAAATTATTCCCAAGAACATTTTATGACGGCAAGTACCTCAACTCATTGGCTATAATCTATTTAGGTGCGATATTCAGAGTTTGTTGAGGCAGCACGAGAAGTATTTGCTTACAAGCTCAAAGAGGATGATCCTACACAGATGCTCAAAAGTGATTCTATGGATGAAATCTCGAGATCAAGAGTAGAGCTCAATAAGTCACTCAATACAATCAATGGTGAATTAATATGGATTGTTTTTATTTTGAATTGTTTATTTTTGATCTTAGATGTTTGATACACCAATCACTTTTAACATATATTTTGAATTGCCAGCCCAGCTTTTTCAGTGACTGATTCCATTGATTATTCACAGATTACAAAAGCAGAGGGTCTCTAGAACGGTCCAAGATCTCTGCCCTGAGTAACTCGGTTCCCAATTTGAGTGCACCCTCACCTGCCGTTCCACACAGCGAAGAACTGAGATCAGCCAGCTCCATGGCTAACCCTGCTAACAATCTCCTAGATCATGTGGCATCCTCATCCAGAGTGAGGTATGATGGAAGCAATGGTGATTGGGCATGAGGCCAAGAAGTGTGGTTTAAACAGTTATTATCATATCATGAGGCCAAAGAAGTGTGATTTAAGCAGTAATCATGGAAATGATTAACATTCATGATATACAGTTAAGCAGCACCACGTTCCCAACCGGGGCTTCTGCAATACCTCCTGACCGGATGGCCCCATCTCCATCTTCGGCCACGACCAGAATTCTTCCTCCTCGACAGGGATTTCAGATCCCACTGATATCATTAGGGAGTGTGCTATCTTGGCAGCTGAGCTCAGGAAAGCAGAAAAAGTGTGAGTTTAGTCAATGGCATTGGCCTGACATATCTATTATTATAATCGAGAGAGGTAGTTCAAGTCCTCTCTCCCAGAAACCTGAAACACTCAGTTGAAAACCCATTTTTTGCAGGATGGTAGAAAAAGGTGTCTCCGTATTGCTACATTCTTCTTTTTGCGTAAAGGCTTTAGATTTTTTGTAGTTAACGCTCAAAGTTGGAAAAAGGGTCGCGAAAAACAAGATTGAGTTTGATTCACCAGTGCGTTGCTATGGATACGTGCATTTTCACGAAGAATCTGCCATTTCGTTGTTGTACGGAAACGTTTCCCGAAATTGAAATTTATACGTTCCCAATAGAATTTTCGAGTTCGGTAAAAATTTGACCGAAGACTAACTTTATCACCATCGTAGGAGCAGAGAAATGGTAAGAGTTGTTCCATTATGAAAATTAGCGATAATTCTTTCAAGAAAGAAATTCGATGGTTTGCTGCGAGAATTCGACGGAATGAGGAATTCAATTATTTACTGAAGGTAGAAGTGGGTTATGAACAGATAAAAATACAAACAAATTTCCATTTACAATGAGCTCGGATTCAAATTTGTTGCCCATCTATATTCTCCTATTATCTGAACTTTAGATTAAAAAACATTTTTCTTGAGTTCCTCTTATTTAACAGCTGTTTGTTCGAGGTTAATATGAATTCGTAAAGTTTGGTCTATATTGTCATTTATTTTCAAAGCCTTTGTGTGAATATTTCGTAATTTCGTTACATTGCACCCCCACCCCCAGTAACAAAAAATTGCATCAATGACTTACTTAGTTTAAGATATCACATTTGACACTTCCAAACTTTAAAAAACCACAATTGATCATTTTATTCCAATTTCATACATTTCAATCGTTTTTGTCATTATTTTTCATAATTCAATATTTATGAAACCTGCGTTGTGGCTCATGAATTTTGAAAATACTGTGTACTTTAATGTCCATTTTTTCAACTTTTCAAGTCTAAGAAACCAGGGTCCTGAAAAAGTGTGAGTTCAGCCAGCATTGAAGGGGCGGGTGTCCTGCGACCCAGAAGGCCCAACGGGCCTTCTAGTTATCTCTATAATGGATGATGCAAAATTATAGTGTTCATTTTTGGCAGGATCAAACAACTCATGACTGTGACTTTATATTTTGACAGGAGTAAACGTTTATTAGTTTAGAATTGTTTAAATGACGATATCTCATTTTTCAATGTGATCATCTCAATTCAATCACCTAAGCACACTGAACAGCCGACATCAGATAATTAAACAAAATTTAAACAGAGCATGTCATTTGTTGCTAAGGGTTACCTCATTATAAGCCAAAACATCAAATAACTTTAAGTGTATTTCAGGATAATGCAGTATAAAGCAATAACTGAGAAGCTGGTGAGCTTTGCTTCCAATGTACAGAACTCATTCAAAGCTGAAGTGTCCAGATCTCGGTCTTTGGAGAGGGGCACTGCCATGGACAGGAGCAGGACCAGACAGAGTCTAGCCACCGTGATTCATGGTGCTAACAAAACCGTGAGTTATAAATTGCCAGGTTCAGTTAATCTTGTTGGTTTAAGTAACCCCCCGATGTTTTGTTTTTCATGTCAATGAATTTATCATCAGTATGGTCAATGCATTAATCAGGTCATGATCTACAATTATTAAGTTATCAAGTGTTCGACTTATTTTTGAAACCATGATCAATTCAGATTGCAGAAGCCCAAGAAGTGCTCCATGAAGAGCACTTGCCCCCTGGGTGGGAGGAAGCATTCACAGAAGAAGGGGCCAAGTATTACATCAACCACTTCTCTCAGACTACCAGCTGGGACCGACCTAATGGCTGATATCTACATACAACAAATAACTATTTATCCTGTATTACATTGTAATTGGATGAAAGTTATATTTGGAGAGTGCTATGATTAATATGCTGACTGGGCTCAGCTATATAAATCAGTATTCTTGACTACCACAGAACTTTGTAATCATAACGAAGTCAGACAATTTTACACAATTAATATGATTAATTTCTATTAAGCTATTACTCGTGAACTGATTTCACTACAAGCATTTTTCAAGCCACAATGGCAGTTGCTTTACAAAGCAAAAACTCGGCAATGTGACAATTAAATGCTGCTTCAACAGTGATAATCTGAACTTCTGTAATTAGGTACCATAATTTTAGTAGCATAGATATCAAAGTAGAAATAGAAATAATCAATGCCTTATGTTATGTACTCATTCATACTTTTTGAAAATAACATATTATAAATAGCCGCTTTGAATTATTAATGATTTAATTCTAATCATTTCAACCTAATTTCATGTTTTTGAATGCCTTAATAGTCTATAATTTATTGTGCAGCAAGTTTTTTTGATTTCTAATACTTCAAAAACGCCCTGTATGACTTTGATTTTTATATGATAGTAGGTAAAACATTTAAGCATTTAGTGATGATTATGTATTTTCAATTTCCTAAAACTCTAAAATCTCAAAATGAGATAAATTCATTTGATACTTTTGTTGTCATTCACACCATCTGTGAATTCATAATTCAGTGTTTTTTATTAAGTGTATTATATCGAATGACTTTGTGCTAAATCAATTTTGTTACTAATCATTATTTCAAAAAATTAGTTTTATTTAAAATATTCTAAAGTTACTTCACTAACATAAGAATATTGTTTGAGCTTCAGGTTTTACTATTGTCAGCACGGAAAAGCATAAAACGCCTAACACCTTGGCAACAGGCGTTAAATGGTGTAAGATAAACTGTTAGATTGGGGCGTTATGGTAACCATGGAAGGGGAGGAATCCCAAAAAATCTCAGGTGGATACTGGATATGCAAATTGGAAAATGGAAGTATAATTTTTTGGGTTTTTTCAGTTCCAATTCCCATGACCCCTTAGGTTAGAGAATTAAGTCCAGATTGTAACGTAAGCTGACATGCTGTAATTCATTATGAAATTTATTCAGTTACTGTCCCAACCCAATAACCCATCCCCTATTCAAATCTTCGCCCTTTGGTTAAATTCATACCATATTTCAAGAATGCCAACCCCATACTGTAAATAATACAGTAAATTTCAATTTAGTGGAAAATGAATGTTTTGAAATTTTGAATCAAATACTTCATTAAGTCATATATTCTGCTAATGAATGTTATTAAATTTATAGTTAAACTACAACTCTTGAAAGACAAATGGACTTATCTACAATCATATATGTAAAATGTCCTTTATGTAAATGTCTAATTGTACAGAATTTGCGATGGCGCTACTATAGTTGTACAAGATAATAATCAAACACCTATAAACAACTACAAGTTCATTCAGAGATATCATTGATTTTAGATTTACGGGTAAGTTTTGTTTCCGACTGGCTGATATTTGTATCCCTGATCAACTCTATTCCTAAATTTCATCAGTCCAACTATTATTACTAAAACAAATGCCACTCCAAGTATACCGATGATAAAGTTCGTGCTTCCTATGCCAGGTGCAGGCATTTCAGGTCCTTCTGTTGAATGATGACTTTCTGTTCTGAAAGTTGACGAAATTTGGTTTCTACGTTGTTGAGTGTTGGCCACTTCAATCCTTATTTCTGTATCAATTTTTTCTAACATTTCTTGGTTGCCAATAAATGATGAAAACAGTTTGGCATGCTCTTCATCGGCAGCTATCTCTTCCCTCGATTTACTTTTCGGAGATGTGACTATGCTCGAGTCACTAGTCAAATGAGTCGTTTCAACCGTGCTGCTTCTTGTTGTTGGGCTGGATGTAGTAGTTGATGTGGTAACCATAGAAGAAGTGTCATCTGAAGCTGCTGAGAATGTCAACCAACTGGTGTTCACTGCTCGTTTCTTCCTCTGTGATGTACATTTCCAGTATCGTTTCATTGATAAGTCACTGATTTCGTTTTTGTATATGTTTAAAAGTGAGTTCGGGTCATCCTGGGCAGTTTGTGATACGTCACCTGTATATCTGAATGCTCCATGTACAGCAAAACCCTGCCCACTGTCACCGGTGGTGAATTGACAGACTGCTTCATCGGGCAAGAACTCACAATCACCGGCAGTGTAGCAAGAAAACTCTGCATTCCTCCATCCACATCCTGTGTTATCCTCAGCACGTAGGATGCTCTCAAAAAGAGTTCTACTATTTGTATCTTTACAGAAAGTTGCTGTTGGAACTGGATAAAACTCACGGACCCTCAATATGGATGGATCACTGGGATTGTACTCGGCACACGTTGACAACTCTTTGTCATATTCCCCTGTTTCATAACTACATTCTGCCGTTACCTTAGATGCATCAGCTGGGACGAAGCTATCTCCGAGACAAATTAGGCTTGCCAATTTACCAACTTCATTACCGTCCTGATCAAAAACATCAGACACTGCTATTTCTCCATTCTGTGGTGGTTCCAAAGTTGGGCAACTCTTTTTAATTGTCGGGAATGTGGCAGATTCCTCTACTTTCACGTACAAGACTGTAGCTTGGCACGTCACATCCAATCCAGAGTAATCGCTGCGTAGTCTTTGGGTTGTAGAGGCTGTTGCTACATTATCAGTAAAAACTGTTTCTATGTCCCATCCATGTTGTTTTTGACCATTGATGTAAAACTTTATGCTGGGCTCTTCTTTGGCTGTTATACTGCACACAAATGTGAAGGGTGAATCTTCAATGTTCTGAGGTATCGACAGTAGAACATCCATGTCACCTGCAATATTGACTTTGGCTGAGTCTGATACCAAGTCACCTCCTTTGAAACTATCAGTTGATGGGAATGTAAGTTTGACTCGCCATTCATCCGACTCTACTGAAGAATAGTTAGGGATATTGATAACAGTGTACCAGTCATTGTTCTGGAAGTTCTTTGCTTCTGACACCCTGTATAAGCTTTCATCAGAAGCGTCTTGCCAGAAGTTATCGACATTTTTCTGCCAAGTTATTTGCACAGTCGAATCGTCCAGATCAAACAACCTTGTTCTGGCTGTAAATGCAGCAACTCTTCCATTGACAACCCAAGAATCTGATGGCTGGGATGTAAAGTAGATGACATAGAGTTTGGCTTCATCAGACGTAATAGCAGTGTCTGCTACTTGGCAGTAATAAGACTTATCATCATTTTCAGTTGTTAAGCCAGAAAACGTCACTTTGCCCACTGAAAGAACCCCAAAATCACCACTTTCATATGTCATCACTACATTAGCATTATCAATGTTACCATCTGCTGATTTGATCTCGAAGGTTATTTCTTGGGCACTATAGTAGGCACATGTGAGTACAGCATCACCGCGTATAAGCCCGTATGTATCTTGTGGATGCTCTTGGAAGGCTACCACTGACAGGGTGGCTCTATTACTGTCGGTCTCAGCATCTCTGCCATAATACACCTTGCAGTAGTATTCTCCTTGATCACTAGTTCTTGTTACTATTCTAAACACCAGAACAGATGTTAATGTTTCCTCTATTTTTGTAACTTCCCCAAATAACATTGTCTTCATCCCCAACTTTGTACCAAGCAATTCTTGTTGTAACATTGTCCAAGAATGGTGCAACACACGACATAGTTGCACTTTCTCCTTCGTTGACAGAAACGTCTGCAGGATGGGTTGATGATTTCTGGAACAGATCCAATGACCTCAATCTGACTTTCTCCGCTTTCAGTCAGGGCAGTTGCTTCAATAGATTCACACGTGTTTTGAATAGTTCCGGTACAAGTGTAATACGCCCTGAGTTTCATCTGAAACTTTGAAGAAGTGCCTCTTTGAATCGCCTGTTGAAACACCGTTTCTGAGGATTGACTGACTGGTAAATTTTCCATCATCCCTACACTCAATTGTGACTGTGCTTCCTGAGAAATAAGGGGGCTCACTTGATGGAACCAAAATCAAGGATGCAAATTTAATGTCCATGGAAGATCGTAACGAAATGCCATTGTTCATATACGCAGTGCAGTAGTAGCGACCATCACTTGAATAGTGCCCATCTGTAATTGACAGTTCCGACTGAATCCTGTTTTCTTCAAATATGCTGTTTTGATATGTGTCCTGATCCAACTCGATTCTCCACCGAAACCATTTAATGTCATTGATAGTTTCTTTTGATTCGTAAGCACATGACAAGGCCAGATTCCCATCTGTTGAAGTTTCGCATTTCTTTTCCATCCCCAAGCTCTTGATAATCACAACTTTGGGCGATTCTGCACTTGCACTGTCACCTGTTTCAAAGTTGAAGTTACAACTATAAGCCCCACTATCAGTCCAAGCTGCTGTTTCAACAGTTATTACGGTTTCATAGATGAAGTAAGTGTTACCAGATCTATCGTCTGTTTGGCTCTGGAAAGTGTTTGTTATCACATGTCTGTCATCCTCTATGATTTCAGCATCATCTAGTTTCCATATTATTGAAGTGGGACGGTCGGCTCCACTGTAGTCACACGATCTGGTGAAGTCCCTTGGAATATCCTCAGCTACCACTCCGCCTACTATCGTGGTATCTAAGGATGAAGCTACACGTGCAACAATCTGGATGGGCTCAGTTTCAAGCTTGTAACCATCTCTAAATTTCACTTCCATACTATAAGACCCATCATCTCTACCTGCACGCTTATTTTCGTCGTATTGGAGTGTTATAGAATATTTCTTTTCTGTATCTGAGATCGACTCCTCGGAATAATTAGGCATAACAATGGTTTCTCCACGGTATATGATGAAGGAAGCGGGTGACTCTGTTGATATGACACTGACGGTTGTTGTCCACGATGGTGTCGTTATGTACTGAATTCCTGTGTGGCTGGTAGTCAAGTATCTTACTGTTACAATGTATTGGCTGGCTAGAATAGATAATCCACTGACTTCAAATGAACATGAGTAGTCCCCATCCTCAGAAGGTGACAATGATGCAGTCGTTATCTCACTTTTCTGGGATCCTGATTGATATTCCCCTGGAGAAAGCTGCCACTTACTTGTATCAATTGCTTCGTCATTGTAGGTCCATGATACACTAGTTGGTGCTATTACACCATCGTACTGACATTCTAAGGTTATAGATGTTCCATCGTGATTGAGAAGAACTGGCTCAACTCGATCAGATCCAAGAATAGTGACTATCATCTCCTCTGATACAATGTCTTCTGGGTATATGTCAGTACTCAACTTTACCTGATATGTCCCTGAAAACCGAATTCCAGCTTCATTCATGGTGAGTTTGAAGATGTCTTGGTTTCCCTGCACTAGCCTGGTTATCAGGTATCCATCAACATAGCTAACAGAGACTCCATCCTTATACCAGGTCACTGTCGTATCATCCCAGTAGCTGGAATACACAATAACTGACAGTTCCATATCATCTCCTGACTGGAGAACAATCGATTGCTCAGATGCAAGTGATATGGCTGCAAATTGCAAATTGATTGTGTATGCTGGATTTTCACCATCATTATACACAAAATTGCAAGTGTAATTCCCTGCGTCATTTAGGGCTGGGTTTTCAACAGTGTAAGTGGACTTGTGTATATTGCCATCTGATTCAAGGTAATCACTGTTATTAATGGTTACGCTATTTAGAATCCATTCTGATGACTGAGGTGCTTCAGGATTGTAGATGTAGCAAACAAGAGCTGTTGTTGTGAGTTCCTTGAACATGACATTGGGCTGTGGAGAAACAACATCCCTCACCTTCACAGAGCTGGTTGACTCAGATAAGGATCCATCTGAGTATTCAAGTTGGCAAGTGTATGTGCTGCTGTCAAGATAGGAAGAGTCGGTGACTGTCAAGAAAAAGTCGTTGCCATCTTGCCTGAATTCATAAGTACCCTTTTCAACTACGTAGTCATCATCCCCAGGCAATGCTCGTACTGCTGCACCTAACAGGGTGTCGTCACCAGATCTTAGTCCACTCCTCAGTGCAAAGTCTGAAAACTGGTGCAGTGTTTCTGAGTCAGAGATCCATCTTAAGTAGCGGGGCAAGAGGTGACTTACTACCGAGCAGCCCAGTTCCCAACTTGATTCCAAGGCTACTAGATTTGCTGGTTCAACAGTGCAAGCTAAAATTTCTGCTTCTCTATAATCCTGGAAAATTCCAACGGATGTATAAGCAACACATTCCAAGTCTAATGTAGTTGTGCCATATCTTTCAGCATACTCAATGGGATCCAAAGTTAATGTGGACGACATTATAGCATCTCTAAGTCTGTTGTTTCTATAGTTTTGGACAACTCTGTATCCATTCACTGACCAATGAACCCCCCGAATGGACTCTGCACTGACAGCAGTACAGTCCACCGTGATCCTATCCCGGACTGTGATTATCTCTGGAGCTGATATGAAAACTCCCATGAAAGTTATCGAGACGTTTGCGTATATTTTCATGTCAAATGCTTCAGCAACACATGAGTATTCTCCATCCAGAGCTGGATCCATTTCCCCTGAAGTGAGACTTAATTTGTTATCCACCAGGGTGACAGTTTGTCCTGCAGTGTCAGTGACGACCTGGAGGTCTTTCTCCCAGAACAAGTCAGCTGAGACTTCTGATTCGAATGAACACACAACCTCATTGTCATTTGGTTTGGGGTAGAACTCATTGCCTTTGTCTATTTGAAGGATAGCTCCATGAATGTTAGTAGTGGATACGCCTGTTCTACCGAGATTGTCCTCAAAAGAACAGGTGTAGGATGTAATGTCAGTATTCAAAGCTTGGATGATATACTCGCTCCTCATGACATTTCCGTTTAAAGTGTCACTGGAAAAGGCGAATGGAGGCTCCAATCCATCTGAAAATGTTATGGTTTGAAATATCAGTAAAGTATGTTGCATAGATTTATGATGGGAATTATTTGCTTTTCACTGGTAAACCATTTAAGTCTGCGCTTGGGATTAATTCACATCGTGTTATCACTGCTCTAATTTCTTAATTTCTACGTGACCACTTGGCGATGTTTAGTGGAATTACTAAAATAGTACAAAAGAACCACAGTGCACTGCAACGTGTGCTTATATAATTGCTAATTGGTTATTACCTATTAACCAAGTAACTTCTTTTGGTGTAGCACTTGACCCCCACGAGCACACCAGTGTTGCGAACTCTTCCGAAACTATCATGAGCATATCAGATGGCAGACTCAACTCAAATCCTGTAGGTGTTGGGTTCAAGTGAGATCAGACAGTAATTGCCCCTTTTTTAGGATAAATTTTTCTTTTAATTGAAAGTGTAACTCGAAATCCCCTCCCCCTCAGAGGGCTAAAGGGCCCTAGTATTAGCTTTTAGATTTAGATCAATTTTCCCATAGTCAATAATTATGACAGTAATTATCAATGTGGCAACAATAGTTTTGTTCATTGTGAAGTTTAATGAGAATATTTACCAAATAATAAGCTATTATAAGGACTTGGAACTTTAGAACATAAATATTAAGTATTGTGAATAACCTGATCTATATAGTGAAGTCATCTGAGTATCCATTATGACCATGGTTGGGCTCTGAGGATGAGCAAAAGCAATGGTACACATGAAGGAATCATCCGAGTATCCTATATTTTTGAGGACCAAAAGTCTGGAATTTCCGTCTAATTGTGTGTATTTGTCACTGGTGGTGTCCTCTCGGATAAGGATTTTGGTGTTGCGTACTGTATCAATCTCGTGCCTGAACATAGAATAACCCCATTTAAAAGTTGATTCTTAATTTCTTTATTTAAGCTGCGTACTTGATTCCGGATGATTGGATGATATTGACGCAATGGATCATAATTAATCTAAGAAATGAAGGTCAGTTTAATGATTATTAACGTCATATTAATAAGCATGAAGTTAAAATTTCTTACTATCATAATGAAAGAACACTTTCGTGTCTTGCTAAAGTTATGTCATTTATTTGAACCATCGTCATGCAATAAAATTTTTGTTAGTTCTTTAATAATCGCCGTGGTAATACAGAGGCAAATGGATTATTGATAATGTTGAAAAGAAGAGCCTCCTGGAATATATAATGATCAGAACCCTGAATAATTAGGTTTTAATTTAAAACTTTTCATACCAGAGTATGTTGGCCGATCCTCCTCCATTGAATCCACATGTTAGGGTCACAGTGTCAGAATCATAGGTGTTTTCTTCTGGTAGAGTGGCTATTTCAGCATAGACAACCATTGTCTCAGCTGTTGCACTGACTTCATACCTCCCTGTCACACTGTACTCACATTTCACTGAAAGATATGAGATGTTAAAATAATCATAAGTTCTGACACCTTTTCCGATTCTAATACTACTGATATTCAAGGACGAATTTTCATGGGGGTGTAGCTCGTTAATGACTCTAAATTATTAATTCAGACATTGAATACTTTCAACAGCCTGCTTTGAAATTTAAAAATGGGCCTAAACCCCAATATTCATATTCTTCCTACCTAACATCATTGGAGATGTGTCACTTAGTCCTGAAATCGTGAGACTGTCTGTACGTTCGATTCCTTCTGTTGTGAAGCTCATTTCACGGTCATCATCTTGTTCATAAACCTGATAAAGTATTCCATGTTTACTCAATTTTTTGAACTCTTTAGTGAATGGGGAAGTCATAAGAGCATAAGAAATTAAGAGAGAATTTAAACCGATGATTGACGGTGTTAATCTTCTGTCTGTGATCAACGAATCATAACTAAAATGTTGTTGCATTTGTTAAATGGAATTGTAACCGTGTGAATTTCTGTTTAAGTTATTACCTCAACATCGTTTATGTACCACTTCATAGTTAGTGTTGTTTCTGTTGGGCCATCATAAGAACAAGTGACCGTCACACTTTCTGCGGCAATGATCTGTGGATCTGTGTAGACCATGCTGAACCCAACAAGTTGTGTTCTTACTTTGATGATCCGCTGAGAATTGATTTATATGTTTTTTATGTTGAGCCGATGACATTGATTGATCAATAAGCCAATAATAGAATAAATATTGAATTTAAATTGTTAAATTGGACCTACATACCCCAATCCAATGTCTTATCTATAGAGGTGTATGGGTATACTACAAACATAACAAAATACAGTATTTGATTTTCTAATTCAAGGATTGACACAAGAGGCGGATCCGGAAGAGACTAAACTGTGAATGTTAGCTAACATATTGCCAATTTACATTTACCTGATCGCCAACAAATGTTTCACAGAGGTATTCTCCTTCCTTTGATGATTGCATGGCTCCTAGATTCCAGAGTACCTGAATATATTATATTGATAGCCTCTTACTTGTTGCATGTATTTTCCTACTGTATGGTTTGCTGACCAAAATAGTTTGATAATTAAGACTTCATAATAGATTCATAAATGCCTAAGCCCTAAGTTGTTTTGTTATCATAAAATTATAGTAGTTACCTAAATACCTATATGAATAGTCCATAGTTACATTTCAAAATTGCACATGACAAACCTTTTGGTAAGAATAAGCCCCAAGTGTCAGCGTTTCTCCCAATGTTGTTGCAACACTGGGAAGTAGTCTTCCATTGGAGTAGAATAGCATTTCTGAATCCTCCCCAACAACATCGTAGCAAGTAATGACAGCATCTTCTCCCGTTTGGACAGCACGGTCCAGTCTCATATCGGACAATTCTAAAGGGGATCATGGGGATGAAAACGTGGCCATGTTACCAGGAGTATATCCAATTCGGTGTATAGTACCTGCCTCCTAGGTTCAATATGGGCTAATTTATGGTTCAAACGGTTCTGGACTTAGGCTCAATTGCTTCGCAAGCTAATTGTTTGGTGAATGAAAAATAGAAACTAGACTCACCTAGAACATCAAGTGTGACGAAAACTTGGGCTTGTATGACATCCTCATCAACACCAACACATTTATAAATGCCCTTGTCATCCACTGAAACACCAAATATCGTCCAAATTGTCACTTTGTACGTTAATCCGTCGTCACCAACTTCAGGACTTCCCTGAGTCTGCAAAAATCCGTTTCTTAAATTTACTTGTACATTTATTGAATAATTATGATCATGATTTAATTTCTTATTTCTATCAAATCGAAAATATTTGTTTTGAATTAACTTTATTATCTGTGCATGTAATGCTTAGATTTGTAAGACTTCTAGACAGACAGATTTACCACACTTGGAATACGTTTGCTACTCAACTTTAGATGAATTTGAGTACCGTGTTGACGAGAGAGGGATCCTGTTCTTCTCCTTGAATGAAGTAGTCTATGGAGGCTGTGTCTGTGTTGGAAGTGTAGCACGTGATAACTAAATCTACCCCGATCTCCACTGTTTCATTCAGTCTGACCACCTTCGTTGCTGTGATGGTTTTAACAAGAATTAGCCGGATATCAGTATGATATAAATAATATTGAATTAATTTTCGTGTGAGTAATGATATGAAATTTTCTGTTTTCATCCGACCTAACACCGTGAGTGATTCAATCATTCAAACTTAGTACTTACTTGTAACCACAACTTCAAGCTGCTCTGATTTTATGTCAATGTTGGAACCAGTAACCTGTAGCTCATACATTGCTGAATAGGACGCAGGTATCTCTGCTATACTTAGGGTTGAGAACACTTCTTTGTCCACATAACTTATGTCAGATAAACCTGAGATTTTTTGCTATGAGAGAATATTATGTCAATAGTTCTGTGTGGTTTTGCTTTTGATTTTTCATCTCAGTTCAAATTTCAAAATTAAATCAAAATATTTAAAAGTGATTTGTTTGATGTAAGCATGTTACATTATGATGTTGTTTTTGGGCAAATATTTAAGAGTTCAATCGGGCGTGTTTTTGAAGAAAATATTGACATGCATAGTATAATACCTGATTGTTTGAACACAAGTAATGAGGTATCAAAACAATAAGCATAAACGTCAGAACATAAATCCCTGATGAAATCTAATTATTTGCCAAATTTCCTAAATTCAACTTACTTTTACCAAAAATCAACTGACGAACTTACTTATTTCGGTTTCCTGAGGAGAGGTAAGAAGTACAAGTTTCATATCAATATCAGCAGAAACATCTACACTTGATTTGAAGGTATTTCGTATCTCAACAGGGCTTCTTTCAACGACAACGTATCTGTTGTCAATTGCTCCATCTATCAGAATTCTGGGTCTCTCTGAAAACAGAACATTTAATTTATTTAGATTCGCTGACCCTATTTCGTCACATAATATAACACTAATTCTCTCTGGCAATAAGTTACGAAACATAGATCAATTATCAATAATACTATGATAGAATTATGAAAACCATGGGTATTTCTCACCATAAACATCGAGGTATTCACTGTACGAGTAAACAGTATTGCCAAATGCAGAGCTTGAGCAGCCAAAACTCCCCGCATCTTCAATACTTGTAATTTCCACTGACATGTCGTACCTGATTTGTCATACATAATATAATAACTAAAAAGTAAAATGATTCTTCCTTAATTATCTCATCCCATTAGAAATCAGTGCAGTCAGGTGACCTGTTAACCTCAATTCAAATGACCATTATCAAAATTATATGCTGGATATCATTCTGTTTGATCGGAATAAGGCCCTAAACTGGTCAGGTGAAGTTAAGCTCTGTATAAGTATAATCATGCTTTTTTAGCAAAATTATCCTAATTTCCATGTGATCCTACCTGTCCATGAGAATACCAAACTGGTTAACATCTTCCTCCAGTTCAAACTCCACACTGTTCTTGTTGATCTCCCTGCCACCCCACATGACAGTGATGGGATTGCCTGCAACAGTCCAGCACGTGTACTCCACAACAGATCCAACCAGTTTATACAGCGTCAGATCACTGTCAGCTGTATCGTCTGACATCTGTTCAGGATCTGAAGAATTACAATGGTGTGATTATCTGATCTCCTTAACTAGCATTATTGTTTGCTATTGACTTACTGAAAATTTGAAAAGCACCCAATGCAGCATAACTCAACTTTAGCATATTCTATGGAGAAAGGAAATACTTCCACAAAAATTTTGCTTTCAGAGGCCAGGTGTGCTCACCGAATAGAGTTACAGAAACAGAGCTGGCTGTACTCTGCGACACTGCATAACAGGAGTAACTTCCCACGTCTGTAGCATCAATGGAGTCGATAGTAAGGACACTTGTTTGTACCAAGTTGTCAGGGTCGTAGGTATTGGTGAAGCTACTACTGCTGATCTCCCCACTAGCTGTGCGCCACTTGAGGTCAACCTGCAAAAAGTTATATTTGGTCCCAAATTTTCGGGGTGGCAGTTATTTGGATTTTCCCTGTCAGATTGATACCAGATATACTGTATCATATAGGGTTGGTCATAACATATAGTGCAAGTGATTTGATTGATAGGTGAATACTGAAAACTGAATTGTTATACTGATACGTCAGATTGGTATCAGTGTATCAGAATGATGTCAGTATGTTAGTGGAATACGTCAGTGTATCAGATTGGTGTCAGTGAAAGTCTGACTGGTGCCAGTGGAATACGTCAGTGTATCACACTGGTGCCAATTAAAGTCTGAATGGTGTCAGTGATATATGTCAGTGTATCAGACTGGTGTCAGTGAAAGTCTCACTGGTGTCAGCCTGACTGATGCCAATTTGATGTATTCTGATTTGATTCACCTTATTGAAGACTTCCAAGGAGCAAGTCAGCACAATGTCTTGTCCTGCAAGTGCCACAAGCGACTGATCGTGTGTTATTTCTGTGACACCTGTAGAAAGTTGGTGAAATTCATATATTTTGCCCAAGAAACCAAAAATAATCAATTACAAAATTTTATTTACCACATATCCTTCGAATGACGTTATTTTAGGCAATTGCTTGATAGTTTTCAAATTTTACAAGATATATTAGTAAATTGACATGAGACAAACCAAGTGGTATAACATCAATGCTGTACTCATAAGAAGCTACCAATACGTCTTCAAAAGATGATATGCATTCATATGTTCCTGCTTGGTCCACTCGTAATTCCATCTGAAATACTCTCAATTTTCAGTTTTGAAAATTGAGATAAGACATTGGATTTGATACGATAAGTTTTGACTACTTGACTGACTTAAGTCAAATTTAATTTATCAATTATCAGAAAGTGTTGATGCATTTAACAAGGAACAGTTTCTTCATAATAGGTAATATTATAATAGAGATGAGCAATGATAACCTGAAGAGTAAGTTCTTTCCAGTCCGATTCTTCACTTGGTGGATTTTCTGTCTCGTTACTGGTTTCATCCTCTTTTATTGTGTAGTCAGTAAATGTGTTGCCATTCCACTCAACTCCAAAGTTGTCCTTGTATGACCAGCATGTGATCTCGAATCTTACCATTTCACTAACAGTCAGGTCGTATGGCATTATCTTACTTTCTGAAATGTATAAAATGAGTGCTACTGGATTGGAGTCTGGAACCCTGCAGGTTAAAATTTTGTTTTTTCCTCAATAACAGTCGAAAATTTTCATGATAAAATATAATAAAATAGTAGAACCAATATAATTTTCTTACCTAGAACAATGACATCAACGTCATTTTCACTCCGCATCCCATTCCCTGTGCAGTAGTAAGTTCCAGAGTTTGGCATTGATATTCTTCCAAAGGCTAATTCACTTGTACCACCATCCTGGAATGAAATGTTAAATGTGGCAAAGTTATTTTGGGGTTGACCTCGGGTAAATTAAAGAAAAATCTGTTTGTTCCGGATTTATTAAGTTCATCATTTGGTAGTGTCCATTGTACTTATATCTACTTACTTCAGTTATTTCAATGAGATCCGGAACACTGTCAACTATGCTTTCGTCATCGCCACTATCAACAACTTTGAACCACAGTAGTCCTCCAGTTATTGCCTTGTTGACAACACAAGTTAGTGTCAGGGCTTCAGATTCTCTTACGAGAACTCTGTCCTCTGTGATCTTTATTACAAGCTCCTCTGAAAGTTGATATTCAATTTTTAATGAAAAATACTTGCATGAAATGATATTTCTGGGTCACACCAAAGGGTTGTGGCCAATACATTGGAATTTGGACCATCAATAGAAATACATTGGGGCTATCATTGGGGAAAGTTAATTTCTCTTGCATTGCAAATTGTGACTTGAATGCTTTTGGTCCCCAGAAACTGTGCAAGACTTCATTTTAATTGCAGTTACACTCACGTTCACATATTGATGGTTTTCTAACCTGGCGGAGTGGTTGTTGAAGAGGAAGGAGAAGAGGATGTTGACGAAGATGTTGAGGTTGAAGTTGAAGTTGTTGGTGATGTTGTTGAAGTAGTTGGTGTGGTGGATGTTGTTGGGGATGTAGAGGTTGAAGTACTGCTTGTTGAAGTAGATGTTGATGTGGTAGGAGAGGTGGTACTGCTTGTCGGTGATGTAGAAGATGTAGAACTTGAAGAACTTGAGGAGGTAGACGTTGAGGAGGTAGACGTTGATTGTGAAGAGGTTGAGGTACTGGAACTGGTTGTCGGGGATGAAGTTGTCGAGGAGCTACTGCTTGAGGACGAACCACTGCTTGAAGTTGATGGGCTTGAAGTTGAGGAACTTGATGTTGATGAACTTGATGTTGAAGAACTTGATGTTGAAGAACTTGACGTTGAAGAACTTGGTGTAGATGTAGAGGTAGGTGATGAGGTTGAGGTACTGGTACTGCTTGTTGGTGATGAGGTCGATGACGATGAAGTACTACCACTGCTTGAAGTTGATGGACTTGAAGTCGATGAACTTGAAGTCGATGAACTTGATGTTGAAGAACTTGATGTTGAAGAACTTGACGTTGAAGAACTTGGTGTGGACTTGATGTTGAAGTAGAAGGTGATGAGGTTGAGGTACTGGTACGTTGCTTGTTGGTGTAGAGGTAGGTGATGAGGTTGAAGTACTGGTACTGCTTGAAGTTGATGGACTTGAAGTCGTTGAACTTGATGTTGATGAACTTGATGTTGAAGAACTTGATGTTGAAGAACTTGACGTTGAAGAACTTGGTGTAGATGAAGTGATGAGGTTGAGGTACTGGTACTGCTTGTTGGTGATGAGGTCGATGACGATGAAGTACTACCACTGCTTGAAGTTGATGGACTTGAAGTCGATGAACTGGATGTTGATGAACTTGATGTTGAAGAACTTGATGTTGAAGAACTTGACGTTGAAGAACTTGGTGTCGATGTTGAAGTAGAAGGTGATGAGGTTGAGGTACTGGTACTGCTAGTTGGTGACGAGGTCGATGACGATGAAGAACTACCACTGCTTGAAGTTGATGGACTTGAAGTTGATGTTGATGAACTTGATGTTGAAGAACTTGACGTTGAAGAACTTGGTGTCGATGTTGAAGTAGAAGGTGATGAGGTTGAGGTACTGGTACTGCTTGTTGGTGATGAGGTCGATGACGATGAAGTACTACCACTGCTTGAAGTTGATGGACTTGAAGTCGATGAACTTGATGTTGATGAACTTGATGTTGAAGAACTTGATGTTGAAGAACTTGACGTTGAAGAACTTGGTGTCGATGTTGAAGTAGAAGGTGATGAGGTTGAGGTACTGGTACTGCTTGTTGGTGACGAGGTCGATGACGATGAAGTACTACCACTGCTTGAAGTTGATGGACTTGAAGTCGATGAACTTGATGTCGATGAACTTGATGTTGAAGAACTTGATGTTGAAGAACTTGACGTTGAAGAACTTGGTGTAGATGTAGAGGTAGGTGATGAGGTTGAGGTACTGGTACTGCTTGTTGGTGATGAGGTCGATGACGATGAAGTACTACCACTGCTTGAAGTTGATGGACTTGAAGTCGATGAACTTGATGTTGATGAACTTGATGTTGAAGAACTTGACGTTGAAGAACTTGACGTTGAAGAACTTGGTGTAGATGTTGAAGTAGAAGGTGATGAGGTTGAGGTACTGGTACTGCTTGTTGGTGATGAGGTCGATGACGATGAAGTACTACCACTGCTTGAAGTTGATGGACTTGAAGTCGATGAACTTGATGTTGATGAACTTGATGTTGAAGAACTTGATGTTGAAGAACTTGACGTTGAAGAACTTGGTGTCGATGTTGAAGTAGAAGGTGATGAGGTTGAGGTACTGGTACTGCTTGTTGGTGATGAGGTCGATGACGATGAAGTACTACCACTGCTTGAAGTTGATGGACTTGAAGTCGATGAACTTGATGTTGATGAACTTGATGTCGATGAACTTGATGTTGAAGAACTTGATGTTGAAGAACTTGACGATGAAGAACTTGGTGTCGATGTTGAAGTAGAAGGTGATGAGGTTGAGGTACTGGTACTGCTTGTTGGCGATGAGGTCGATGACGATGAAGTACTACCACTGCTTGAAGTTGATGGACTTGAAGTCGATGAACTTGAAGTCGATGAACTTGATGTTGATGAACTTGATGTTGAAGAACTTGACGTTGAAGAACTTGGTGTCGATGTTGAAGTAGAAGGTGATGAGGTTGAGGTACTGGTACTGCTTGTTGGTGACGAGGTCGATGACGATGAAGAACTACCACTGCTTGAAGTTGATGGACTTGAAGTTGAGGTTGATGAAGAACTTGTTGAGGTACTGCTGCTAGTGCTACTACTGGACGATGAAGATGAGCTGCTAGTTGAAGGGGAGGGAGTATCCGTTGCAACTAAAATATTAGCCTTTGACTGATAATTCAATTATTTACTGATGCTTAAACTGTAATGAGCATCAATTAGCAGGCAGCAGTACTTGCCAAGCAATAAAGAAAGTATAAACTACATTGAAGTCGATTAGAACATAATATTGCAGTTGATTCACTATTAACCTAAACATAGCTGAGCTGCATCTACACAGTCAGGAGGTTCTGCAAACCTGAAATGAAGCTATTTTAATTTTCTTCCACAATTAATAAGATATTAATATGACAAGTTGATATTAGTGGCTGTTGTCATATTGCATCCGTAAAGAAGGCGAATTTGCTAACTGTGAGCTGTGATCTTTTTGGTTCAGCAAGTTATTTATGGTTTAACTCATATCAAATTAGAAAATGAGCTAAAAAGTTAAAAATAAGTTAAAATTTGTAATGCTGGAGTGGAAAAATTAAGTTCAATTAGATTGAATAGATGTTATTTTCTCATTCAATGTTTGATGATACTGACAAGTAAATATAGCCCTCTGAGCAGCGAGCAATTTCAATGGTTGCGTTTTTGTAATAGCATCCCCTTCCTGGGTCTTCTGACAGTCCCAAAGTAGATGTTACCAATTCTGGGTTAAATTTGATTTATTAAAATATGTAAATGGAAATTATATGATATATAGTGAGCTAGTGAATTCAATAATAATCTCATTGTGGGACATTCGTAATATCAAGTGGAAAATAGACATTTTGAGTTTTGGGCTGCCAGCAAAAATCTGTAAATGTAACATTGGTGCATGTTGTTATGGCCAACTGACACAGATGACAACCTGTCATTGTTAGTTCCTTTCAAAAAGGCTGCATTAGTTTCCCAAAAGCTAAATATCTGAAAGAATCCTACCATCTTCGAGAGGCAGTGTTCCTGTGACAGCAAGGCCATCTGGGCAAGAATCACACCCGTAGTCAATCTCAAACAAGTCGAAGTGATACCTGAAAATATTGTTTTAGTAATAAGATTACCGAGGCATATTTAAGTAATGCTCAAACTCAATGCCACGCACACTTCAAGATGAAATATTTATGTGTGTTTTGAATGCTAGAATTTTTAAACCAGACAAGATTTCCAATACATCATAAAATTGTACTTTACTCCCACCTAAATCATAATATATCACAATACACACTCTGTCTGGCAACATGTGGGGCAGCCGATATTGGTAATGCAGTGACGAATGGCATGTTAATGTGTATGTAGCATGAAAGATTTCGAAGTGTATCGGGCCGTGATAGCTCAGTGGTAGAGCACCCGATGCATTATCGCGGAGGTCGTGGGTTTAAGTCCCGCTCCCGGCAACGGCCCTTTGATTTTCTGATTGCTGCGACACTATGTGCCTAATAACTGAGCATTACCAAGGAAAGGCCCTACCACCCAAAAACATTAATATCTGATATTAAAACACAACCGCCAGACAAACCTTTGGAGTGAAGTCTTAAGTGTAGGTATCTAGTATACATTGAATACACGATTACAGAATAAAAAGTAATTGTACTTTACTCCCACCTAAATCATAAAATAGGAATATACACACTCTGTCTGGCAACATGTGGGGCAGCCGATATTGGTAATGCAGTGACGAATGGCATGTTAATGTGTATGTAGCATGAAAGATTTCGAAGTGTATCGGGCCGTGATAGCTCAGTGGTAGAGCACCCGATGCATTATCGCGGAGGTCGTGGGTTCAAGTCCGCTCCGCAACGGCCTTTGATTTTCTGATTGCTGCGACACTATGTGCCTAACTGAGCATTACCAAGGAAAGTTCACCCAAAACATTAATATCTGATATTAAAACACAACCGCCAGACAAACCTTTGGAGTGAAGTCTTAAGTGTAGGTATCTAGTATACATTGAATACGATTACAGAATAAAAAGTAATTGTACACTCCCACCTAAATCATAATATATCACAATACACACTCTGTCTGGCAACATGTGGGGCAGCCGATATTGGTAATGCAGTGACGAATGGCATGTTAATGTGTATGAAAGATTTCGAAGTGTATCGGGCCGTGATAGCTCAGTGGTAGAGCACCCGATGCATTATCGCGGAGGTCGTGGGTTCAAGTCCCGCTCCCGGCAACGGCCCTTTGATTTTCTGATTGCTGCGACACTATGTGCCTAATAACTGAGCATTACCAAGGAAAGGCCCTACCACAAAAACATTAATATCTGATATTAAACACAACCGCCAGACAAACCTTTGGAGTGAAGTCTTAAGTGTAGGTATCTAGTATACATTGAATACACGATTACAGAATAAAAAGTAATTGTACTTTACTCCCACCTAAATCACAATAGTCTTTGCTAACAAAACCCACTTTCTTGACATGATCTTCCCCCAAATTTTTTTAGTTAAATATTAAAAATTTTGACTTCAGTCTTCACTCATCATTCTATAAAAACCAAATATATCGGCTTCTCCTCAAAATTGCGGGATTTAAAATGTACCAAATTTAAAAATAAATACAGTGTATGAGAAAAGGGAGGGGGGGCCCAATGTTTAACCCCACACCCCTGCAACAGTTCTCTCAAAAAAGCATAGTTTTTTTAAAGCAGTCAACTCGAGTTCTTGTTTAACTGGTCATGGAAAATTATAAATCATCACAACAGAGTTTTGATATAATTTGTTTTTGAATATCAAAATTTAAAATATTTTTTCATCATAAATTTAATTTCATAAATAAAAATTTTAAATTCCCAGATTTGTCAGTCTTTGATTCATATCTGACATTTTGGTTTCCCCTGTTTCCCCCAAACATCCTCCCCTTTTCTTTTTCCCCGGGCCCCCAAAACTTCTTTTTCCCTGAGACTACCATCCTCCGCTCCGAGACTTGTTTGAATCTCATCCTGCATAGCATTCACACCTCATCTACAGGAGAATAGTGAAACAAGACATTCTTTTGGCTATAACCAAAAGCGTAACTTGATGGAAATAGACTTTGAACTGACAATAAGTTGTAGAATATAATAATAAAAAGACTTAAGAGAGGCTTGTCATTCAAATTGTTTAGTTTATGAACATCTATGATTGAATTAAGCACTTATCCATGACATACCTTGTTTGATATCTCTTATCAGCTGATGCTCTCATAGCTGCACTCACAGAGCACCATCAAGGAGCTCCAAACCTCGGAGGTAAAGACAGCAGTATCTCTGTTGCATGTGGTGCAACATCTACCACAGGGTTGTGGTGGAAACTGAAATCAACTAGATTTCCAAGTAATCTCATGTCACGGATCTGTTTGATCTGAAAATATGACTGTTTTGATCCCTCAAATTTCACTTGTTTGATTGGTTATTGAAGATTATTAGATAATCAGTACCATGGAAATCTAAGGAATGGTACTTACCTCTGCAATTTTATTGTGTGAAACATCAAGCTTCTTTATCCTTTGTAAATGCTTGAAAATCTTATAGAGATAATGCAACTGATCTCATTATGACTTAGATCCAAAACTTCGGATTCTGAAAATATATCTAGTGGTCACCAATTGACAAATGATTCAAGATTTTATCTGGTACTGAATGATAGTAGGTATTTAAGACTCCATTGGTTCAATAAAAAATATGATAATATTTCAGGGGGCCTTGATGTAGATTTCAATGTCATTTTTGTCACAATATTTTTTAATATTGAGTAATTTCATCATTCTGTTGCATGTTGATAGACTGGATATTCAAAATTCATCCTATACTCACAACAAGAGATGATATGTTTTCAATTTTCTCAATCAAGTTGAAGCTCAGATTGAGAACAGAGAGCTTTTTCAGGTGGTCAATGTTCTCAATTTTCTCTATTATATTATGACTCAGACTTAAGTCTTCCAATTCAGTCACATGATCAAGGTTTTCTATTCTCTGAAATGTTTAGACAAATTATGGGGTAGCCTTTAATGACATGAAGATTGGTTTTTGAAGAAAGTTTTCTTAATGATTTGAATAGTTATAAGGCAAAATGAGAATTATCAGAAAATGAGATGTTTCTAAGTGACTCAAATTAGGTAAATAAGTACCTATGTCAACAAGTACTTATGTCAACAAATTAGACTTCAGCCTTAGCCCCCTTGATTATAGGACTTGAAAATACATACCTTGATCTTTTTAATGTAAGTTCCCTTTGATGATAGAGTTAGATTTAGTTTCTTTATTGCCCACATTTCATCTTGTTGTGCAACCTTTTTGATGAGTCTTTCAGTAATGTATTGAACTGTCATCGACATATTTGCATTCTTATTACTTGTGTCTGCTGCACTTGTGTTTGCTGAACTTGTGTCAGCTGATAAACATTATAAATGGGTTAGTGAATAAAGATATAATTGTATGATGCATCATGTTACAACCTCCTAAAATGATTCTATGCTTCCCCATTGATGGTCTATCTATGTCATTGATCATTTTATACATCAAACCCACACACAATATGTTCCACTGTGTTCAACTTTTATAATATCATAATTTATCATTACTAAACATACCCATGGTACTGTTAAGAAGAGGTACTGGTGTGAAATCACTAAATCCATTATCAAGTACATCCTGATCTTCTGACATACTAATGAAAATTATTATGTGGTTATAATCAAGGCTTTAGTATCCTTTTGGTTGAACATGTGGAGCAGTTATGTTGGCTTGAATCATTACGGTTACTTTTGATGAAAATAAGCAGTATCATTATATACACACATCATGGGATCAGAAGACAAAGTTTTAATTTGAGAAAAGCTATACTAGCATCTCTATAGAATAAATAATGCAGGCCCATAATTCCTGGGGGGACAGAGGGATGTGTCCCCTCAGTTTTCTGGTAGATTGCTGGAACAATGCTCAAAATTCAATAAAAAATCTAAATTTTCAAAAAGATTTCGTCTGTGGCAGTAAAGTCTGCCACATTATGGCAGTAAAGTCTGCCACATCATGGCTTACAATTTCCATGTCCCCAACAGTTTTTCTTTTTGACTTACACATCTTAAAGAATGACTTCTTAGAGACATTAATCTGCAAGACTTATCTTCTACTTTACTTTACAGAATCCCATTAGGTATTACAATTTGCTGGGCATGAGCAAATTCCAAGTGAATCACACCATCAGATTAAGTTAGCAGCCCACTAGCTCCTAAAGAAAAACTAACCTTACCAAACCTGAAATTACCCTTCCTTAGCAAAAGATATACAGACATTTGGATGTGATGTCTCATCCAATGTCTTATAGAGGTGTACAGGTATACTGCAAGCAAAACAAAATACTGAATGTTTCACCAAACAGTTTGCAATCAAAACAAGAAAAGTTAATGCAAAAAAAGACTGATCTGAAGCGGAGCAGGGGAAACTTTGCAATCAATCATTCAAAATTGCAAATGCAACAATCAATGAAGATAACTCTAACCAGAGCCCTCTTTTGTGACGTCATTCGGTCCATCTGGCGTCAGTTAGTTACATGGGACAGTCAGTTATATGGGACACATACCCAAATGTGAACCTAACCTGGGGCTTTGTTTGTCGCGCCCGCGCCGCGCACTCTGTTCGCGAGACTAGGGTCCTGGTTAAGGTAGCACGAAATATTTACCTGCTGTCCTGCTTCGCACAGCCGCGCGCGGCGTATTGAGGCTTTGGTTAAAGCAAGTCATTCGGTTTTACAATTAGTCCTTAAGCCCGCATAGATGTGTGTACGCGCCGCGCGCCACACGCTTACCTGTTCTGAAGGAGCACGCGCACGCACTATAAGCACCCCCGGCACTGGGTGCGCGCAAATTCGGCGGTTGCGCGCGCCTTTCAAGTGAGCAAAATGACGCGACATTCGTGATTCAAATTCCAATAGTGCCGCGCCACGCTCTTTCGCGTCCATCATTGCAATATGCAGCGAAAAATTTGTGAAAATTTTCAAAATATTTAAATTTTCACAATATGTAGAAAAAGTTTTTATGTTCTCTATGGTTCAAATAGTTACTATGCCATTATATTTTTGGCGATTTTGTTTTAATTTTAAAGCCTGTCATTTTTCTGCACATATTAATATTGCAAATTGGTGTATATACACAATGAATTTTCAAGTTTATTTGCTGATCTGCCAAAGATTATTCAATCCAATGTCTTATCTATAGAGGTGTATGGGTATACTACAAACATAACAAAATACTGAATATCGATTTCCTAATTCAAAGATTGACATAAGAGGCGGAAGAGACTAAACTGTGATCAGTTAGAATATTCTGCTGTCTGCATGTGTTTGGTTATTTCTTAATTGTTGTGCTGTGCTCTAACTTACCAACATACCTTGACTGAGGATAGTCCTTGGGATACACTCATTTTATTGATGATGGGAGAGTTTCCTTGATCCTGGGATAGACTATGATCCTGGGAAAGACTCCTTGATTCTGGGTAAGACTCCTTGATCCTGGGATAGACTCCTTGATCCTGGGAAAGACTCCTTCATCTGAAAGACTCCTTTACCTGAAAGACTCTTTCACCCTCTAGGACTGATTCCTTGTTCCTGAATTGTATTCTTCATCCTAGAAGAGTCTCCTTGATCCTGGCCTTGGATAGTCTCCTTGATATTGGGATACACTCATTTATGAGATGCACTTCTTGATACTGGAAAAGAATCCTTGAACCTGGTAAAGGCTCTATCTTGAAACAGACTCTTCATCCAGGCTGCACTCCTTCATCACAGGGTACATTCCTTGATCCTAGGACAAGATCCTTGATCCTGCAAAACATGTCCTTGATTCTGAAGGTCTCTTAGCTTCCGTCCTGGGGGGCCCCGTTTTATTTAGGTTAATCTTGGGGGTGTTCCAGGGGAGGTTCCCCTTTTTCCTGAGAGGTCTCTTTGGTCCTGAAGGTCTCCTTACCCTTGGGAGAATCTCCCCGATCCACCCGGGAAGACTCTGATCCTGAGAGTCTCCCCATCAAGGGAAGACTCAATGATCCCGGGGGGGAGTCTCGCTTGGAAAAGGTTCCCTTTATCCCCTTTAATCTCGTTGATCCCGAAGGGGTCTCCCCCAGGGGGAAATCTCATTGATTTAAGGGGTCTCCCGAATCCCCAGAGGAAAACTCAAAAAATCCTGAATTGTTGGACAGAAAGTTTCATATTTTCATAACATATTGTTCCTGTCGAGGATTTGCAATAATACTTTTTGATTAATTATTATTTATAATAATGATTACTTTGGAACGAAATTGTTGCCAGGTTCCAAATATTCTATGAATTAATATTCAGGTCGGTTGAGACAGTTAATTTAAATTATAGTTCGGAGAATCTGTTTGGTTAGATTTTAGAGGAAATATAGTAAATAACCATATTTGGAATAGATTATTCCTAATATGGTATAATTGTGTCGTCACCTCTCCGTACTCCTCGTTTTTCTGGTATAAATTTGCAGCACATCCTTATGATACCCTACAAAAGCTTGGTATACGCAACCCTGGAACAATGCCAAATTCCGTAACAATCCAACATTGTGTATCATTTCCCAAGGGTATGTGACCATAGGATTGTATTGTATGGGGTACAAGTTATGTATACTTTAAGTTTAGAACCATGTGATCATATATATGAATTATACGTAATAATTCTAACACACTGATTATCTCACGTTCTAGACTGTACAGTTCAAATAGGTCTCTAGGATTTATTACTAGCTTACTACATCTACTCACAAATGTTATTGCAGTGATTTGAATGATAATGTGAAATCAATATAATATTCTGTAATCTCACTTGGGCGTTTCAATGTTGAAATTGTGCAATTCTCCTGACATACAATAGAGGCAAAGACAAGCTTTCCACTTACATTCGTGGATAGTTCTTCACGTTTGGTATTTGAAAATTTATTCAATATGGCAAAGAACTAAGTATGTACAGGAATTTGGAAAATTAAACTGTTGAAGTTTGCTGGAAATCTCTCTGAATTCATTATAAAATCCTACAATTTAGATAATAACGAATATGCCCCACTAATGTGAAACCCCGCGCACGAGAAATAGGCGGGTAGGATGGCGTCAATGGAGTGAGTTGGTGACGTTGCACCGCCTATTTTTCTTACGCGGGGTTTAGTTCATTTAACCTGATCCCCTGCAAGGTAGAGAAGGATCAGGCCCACATGTTGACGTTTGCAGTCAATCTCACTGAATTTCTTAAAGAGTTTAAGTTAAATCATGTTATTTTGATAACAAAGTAACAACTGATGTCCAGCAGCTGATGTTATTGATCTACCATTCTTCGTAAGGTAGAGAAGGATCAGGCCCACATGAGGCATCATGACCACATTCAACACCAACCTCACGAGTAATCTGGGAGTTAGAACCACAGTCGGACCCACCAAGATACGATCCCCTACTCGGTATTCGGACATGTTTATTGACGCAGAGGAGGAGGTGGTCCAGAGCATGATGGATACGCCAGATAAACATGGTGTCAACTGTCTGAGTGCTGTTGTCAAGGTAAACATAGAGTCAGGGGGGCAGGTGTCAGGGTTAACATGATGTCAGGGGAGCTGGTGTCAAGTTGACTGGTGTCAGCAGTAGCTGGTGTAAAAAGTAAAAGCAGCAGTTTCTATCGACATGAATCTTAATCAAAACAGCTTTAATTCACGTTAATTGCCCTGTGGTCTCAAGAGGGTAATTAATTGGCCCCAATTTTCAGATAACAGAACAAGCAACAGTGAAAGTACTTCTACCGCATCTTCCAGATTTGATAACAAGTTAGTTTTATTGCTATTAAATTTGGGGTAAAGCATTTCTTTGCAACCTAGCGCCATACTCATGGCTAACCTGTTGAAAATGGCAGTGAAATCATGGTAGGAAAACACCAAATTAACGTTATTTTAACTGTAATGATATTGAGTGTTCACACTAATTCCTATCATTACTTACTGCTATCTTTGCTATCTCTGACATCATGTTATTTATCAGGCGAAATAGAGATCACTCGCACAACCATTTACCAGGTAACCTTAACGTAATTTCGTCTTTTATTTTATTTTAATCTACAAAACAAGGAACAAAGTTGTAGGGATTCGAACAACTCATGTCTCTGTGTTTTTAATGTTTTATTTTGTGAAAAACAGGTATGAATATGGGAATTCATACATTCATATACAAATTTTGGTCATTCATACATTCTAGTGTAGTGGTGGAAGCAGGTTGTGGTTTCAGTCGTAAACATAGGGGTTATTCATAAAAGTAATCCGGTGAGCATATACTCAAATTTTAAGCCAAAATCCGGTTTTCTTATTCATAAAACAGGTAATCCGTGAGTCTGAGACGGCCGTGAGTCTTGACTCGTGAGTTTTGACTTACAATCAATTTTGGCTTCATTTTTCGGATCAGTGGCTCACGGTTCTGGATTACTGGCTTAGAATCATGGATCACTGGCTCAAAATTTTGGATCACTGGATCTGAGTCTCGGATTTCTGACTGCATAGGGGTTATTCATAAGAATGAGTCTGAGACTTAAGCCAGAGACTCAAATCCGAGACTCAAAAAAGTAAGTCAAAAATTTTGTATTCATAAACACGATCCAAGCCGTGAGTCTCTGGCTCATGGCTTGGATTTCAGCGAGTCTCGGATCATTGGCTCATTATAATGGCTCATTGGCTCAGTCCTTTGGATCACCGGCTTAAGTACCGGATTACTGGATTATGAGTCTCGGCTTGCCGCGCATTGAGTCTCGGCTTGCCGCGCATTGAGTCTCGGATTACGGGAATTTGAGTCTTGACTCCGTGGATTACACATTTTGGCTCCTTCTTTAAGTCTGGGAAGCTGGGGACTCAATTTTTTGGATCATTTGCGGTACGGCTCAGTGCCGGCTCACTAAAAGTAACAATAAACTAATAAGCCTGTTAGATAACTACATGATCGAAACGAGTAATTCCGTAAAAGCTAAAATACTAAAATGTGACATTATCATCATGTAAAGGTCAATCCAACAAATAAATTCAGAAGTAAGATGATCAAATGTGAAAGTTGAGGTCTAAATAGTACGGATGGAGCAAACACAGATCACTTCAACGGGTATGCAGGACTCAAATATCTATGAAAGTTTGATACTGTCGAAAACAAAAACGAAGCACGTTACTACCAAGCATTTGCTAAACAACTGACACAAAAGCTCAAATTATATATTATGAAAAATGCCATGTACTATGCAAGGGACTCTTTCAAGGTATGCAATGCATAGTCTGCATAACCTCTGGCCGCTACGTCACTGACGGAAATCTAAGCGGGAATTATGGTGCCGCAAGATTTCGGTAATATGCTTCTATGCACTATCTTAATCTCGATCTTTATTCTTAAATTAGAACTTCCGAAAGATAAACAAGGTTGCAAAAGAAATGAAACACATATTTCGATCGCTAAATCAGAAATAAACCATGACACAAAGTAAACATGGTAACACGGATGGAGTAATCAACCGCGTCTGAGTGGCACCACTTATATACGATAGTGTTCCTTATCTCTATTTTACCTTGTGTAACCGTATATACCGTTTATGTACCGTATATAAAAACTGCGAAAACAATCATGATTGAAACGAACGGGATGGAAAGTGGAAAAGAAGATAAACTACGGTTACTTGTTTGAATTATCTCCTTCTCTGCTATTGGTTCAGCGCAGTCACGTGACGCGCACACGTGGACACTGACCTACTATGTAAATTCGTTGAGGCACACAAGTCTAATTAATGATCGAATACATACGGTGGAGTTAAGAAACAGAGATAAGGAATTTATATACGGTTGGGTGTTTCATTGCGCTGTCACCATGTTTCACTATGCGTTTTGATTTTACTTCCAGATCTTTTATAGTGTGTTTAACTGTTTGAGCGTTTGAAGCGTTGTCGTTAGGACAATGATATAGATGAAATGTGCATAAATTGTGTTTTATGTCTTTGTAAAATACAAATTTCAACTATTTAATGGATAGAGTTTTCTACCTGAGCGCTAAATTTACCATTTCAGCAATTATCTTACGTTAATTGTGATTCATGAAACCTTTTTTCTGCTATTTTTACGTTAATTTGTATCGGTAATCCATAATTAATCCAAAAAATCCTGGCACTACCCGTCGGCTCAGAATCTGGAGAATATGCTCACTTTATGAATAACTACGTTTTGAGTCTGAGCCGCTCGTAATCCAGTGTTATCCGATGATCCGAGACTCATAAGTCAGAAATCCGAGACTCAGATCCAGTGATCCAAAGATTTGAGCCGGTGATCCATGATTCTAAGCCAGTAATCCAGATCCGTGAGCCACTGATCCGAAAAATGAAGCCAAAATTGATCGTAAGTCAAAACTCACGAGTCAAGACTCACGGCCGTCTCAGGCTTACGGATTACCTGTTTTATGAATAAGAAAACCGGATTTTGGCTTAGAAATTGAGTATATACTCAACGGATTACTTTTATGAATAACCCCTCATGAGTTTCAGATCATCGGATAACACTGGATTACGAGCGGCTCAGACTCAAAACGGAGTTATTCATAAAGGGAGCATATTCTCAAAATTCTGAGCCGACGGGTAGTGCCAGGATTTTTTGGATTATTTATAGATTACCGATGCAAATTAACGTAAAAATAGCAGAAAAACGGTTTCATGAATCTCAAGTACCGTAAGATAATCGTTGAAATGGTAAATTTAGCGTTCAGGTAGAAAAATATATTCATTAAACAGTTGAAATTCGTGTTTCACAAAACATAAAACACAATTTATGCACATTTCATCTATATAAATCATAATTGTCCTAACGGCAACGCTTCAAACACTCAAATAGTTATACACTCTATGAAAGGTCTGGAAGTAAAATCAAAACGAACTGTGAAATATGGTGACAGCACAATGAAACACTCAACCGTATATAAATAGATAAATTCCTTATCTATGTTTGTTAACTCTACCGTATGTATTCGATCATAGACTTGTGTGCCTCAATGAATTTTCATTGTAGGTCAGTGGTCACGTGCGCGCGTCACGTGACTGTGCTGAACCAATAGCAGAGAAGGAGATAATTGAAACAAATAACCGTAGTTTATCTTCGTTTCCACTTTCCATCACGTTCGTTTCAATCACGATTGTTTTCGCACATTTTATATACGGTATATAAACGGTATATACGGTAACACAAGGTAAAATAGAGATAAGGAACACTATGGTATATAAGTGGTGCCACTCAGACGCGGTTGATTACTTCATCCGTGTGTTACCATGTTTGTTTTGTGTCACGGTTTATTTCTGATTTAGCGATCGAAATACAAATGACACAAAAAAGCACAGACTTGTCGCGCCATGAATAAGTATTTTATGATTTTCAAGTGTTTCATTTCTTTTGCAACTGTGTTTATCTTTCGGAAGTTCTAATTTAAAAGTTAAGATAGGGATTAAGATAGTGCTTAGAAGCATATTAGAAGATATGTGTTTATCTTTCGGAAGTTCTAATTTAAAAGTTAAGATAGGGATTAAGATAGTGCTTAGAAGCATATTTCCGAAGACTTGCGGCGCCATACTCATGGTGTTATGATGCCCGCTAAGATTTACATATTCTGGAGTTCTGGACTCATAGACATTTTAGTCCAGAATACCCGTGCAACTTAATCGTTGAAATGATCTATGTTTGCTCCATCCGTGCTATTTAGACCTCAACTTTCACATTTGATCGTCGTACTTTTGAATTTATTTGTTGGATTTACCTTTACACGATGATGATGTCACATTTTAGTGTTTTAGCTTTTACGGAAATACAATAGGTGAAAGATTAGTCAATTTACCCGTTTCGATCATGCAGTTATCCCACAGGCTTATTAGTTTATTGTTACTTTTAGTGAGCCGACATTGAGCCGTTCCGCCAAATGATCCAAAAAATTGAGTTCCCGCCTCCCAGACTTAAAAAAGAAGCCAAAATGTGTAATCCACTGAGTCAAGACTCAAAATCCCGTAATCCGAATCTCAATGCGCGGCAAGCCGAGACTCAATGCGCGGCAAGCCGAGACTCATAATCCAGTAATCCGGTACTTAAGTCGGTGATCCATAGGACTGAGCCAATGAGCCATTATTATGAGCCAATGATCCGAGACTCGCTGAAATCCAAGCCATGAGCCAGAGACTCACGGCTTGGATCGTGTTTATGAATACAAAATTTTTGACTTACTTTTTTGAGTCTCGGATTTGAGTCTCTGGCTTAAGTCTCAGTCTCATTCTTATGAATAACCCCTCATGGATACAACATCTTTGACTCTTGTACTCCTGTAACATAACAAAGTAGAGTATGTATTGGTTGGCACACAGCGGCCACTGCAACTCTCCAACATTTCACCATTGAACTTTTCCTGCTTCTTTGTTTACAAATCGTGTGAAGAAAACCTAGCCTCCGTGAACATTTGCTAATGTCCCGCCCTTATTAAAGTCACTAAGTCACTAGCTGTGCGACCTCTGTGGAAGTAGGAAAGGGAGTGTTATTATTGTTGATACAAACTGTCATTAATTCTCTCGTGGTTAATTTTAGACATGATCTAAATGTGCCAATTTTCAGCCAGAATACGATGTCACTGTGACAGCTTACCGAAATTCGTAACGTTTGCGTAGCGCGCATAGTCTCGCTTAGCACTAAAGTTTTTACCGTGTGTTTGTGTGCTTTGAGTTCGGGCGCGCGCCGCGCGGCTCCTGTTTTGTGTACAACTGAAAACTGGGCGTCTCCCAAAAGAAACGTCACCGCTGTTCATGCAAAATTTGATGACTTAACTTCAACATACGTTGTGTAATGCTGGGCTCAAAACAGCGATAATTTAGCAAATGGAGGCTGCTATTAGGATGGAAGAGCGCTAAAGTGACATGACTTCGATGCGAGATGTGCAATTTTGAAATTAAAACTGGCTAATTTTAATTTAGGCGCCCTGAATCACAACTGCCAGTATTTAGATGACTGATAAAATCTTTCAAGGATTTTACGCACAATTTAATTCAGAATGAAGTATGTACACTGTAATTTACGAAAGTGTCCCGTTTATAACAGTTATCAATGCACAGCCCATTGTACATATTGTTCCATGTA